>LJIJ01000428.1:0-119438 GCA_001718145.1 Orchesella cincta
TTAGTTTTAATACATGCAATTTCACCACAAGAATCTAACAGAATAACAGTTTCAGTTGTAAAGATTTTTAAAGTCAATATAATAACTTTTTATTACGGCTTCTTGATAAGCCAGACTGTACTGAGAGAATGGCCCTCTCCGGCTGGTTGAAACTTTTGAAGTTTGTCACTCTTAATACCGTCGTATACAAATCGCTTACCTTTGTAATAAAACACAGTAGTGTAGTGATTTTCATTCAGTACCGTGTAAGCGAATAAATTGTACTAATACCTAAGATTGTTTGCTCTCCAACAAGTCAGATTCATTGCAGACATTCCCCACCTGCTCTAAATAGTAACAAAAATGGTGGCGCACCGATTGCGGGCCATTGCTTTTCAATGACTAGCTCTCTAAAATTGCACATGTAACAGTTAGGCACAATCTGCCGAGGCACGAAAATGTCAGTTATCATTTGGGAAAAATCACTGCTGAATCGCGCATTGGACAAATATCCGATTCTTTTGGCAGAAGGCACCTCGTGTTTTTACAGTGAAATTTTTTCGTAACTGTGAACAGCTCTCCTAATTGCTTCAGCAACCTATCCTCTGATTTACAAATCTCCATTCATCAGCTCATTCATTGGTAACTTTAACAACGCAACTAGCGTCACTTTCCTAGCTAACTCCCATTGACCAGAATCCATAAAACGAAACACTTTCACCAGACTTTCACCAACTGACCCTTGTTCTTGTGCTAATCCATCCAAATATGTTTTGACTGGCTTTTCAATGCTGTAGAGTGTATATAGAATTTGAAGCGTATTATCTATATTGCACGTTTCGTAAAGTGACTTGTCTGCCTCCATGCACAAAGCTTCCTCCGTATGGTAATAAGCTAAGTTTTGAAATAAATCTTCGTTTCGTGTGGGTGGTCTCGATCCCTTCCGCTTGCCCCACATTTCCGTTGCTCTTTCTGGATCAAGTGAAGATTTCTGGTTCCCCCGTTTGAATAAATCCATTTCGTCTTCAGAATCGTCCGTTTTTCAGCTAAATGTTGTCTTGCTTTCCGTGGATGCCCGCTTTTCTTTCCATTCTGGAGACTGCAAGATCAAACTGTGGCAATTCGACCTGTACAATCAAAGTAAATGTAATACTCAATTAAATGGGCCTAGTGTTAAAGTTGCAGAAAAATAACCTTTTAAATTGTCTTCCAGTCTCGAAACCAATCGACCAATTCGCATGGGCAATTCCATTTTCATTTCATCATTCTTTAAAATCTGTTTTTAAAAGTAAAATATGCAATTACTAATACACGCAAGTAACGTGTAAATAGCATTGTTTTATCACTTATACATACCTTATTCCAGCTTTCTGAAACAGCGTTGTGTCTTCTAAGCGGTTCATTTCATTTAAAGCTAACAACGAGTGGTTTAAAAGACAACCCAATGAAAGTACATGTTTAATTAGGTACTCCAAAAACTCCGTGTTAAAGTGGGGATTCCTCTCTGTGGCAATACAACTTTCAGAAGCACTGGAGGATCCGCTTTCATCAGGAATCCCGGCAGCTCGATACATGCGTATATTGATATCAATATTATGATGGTGACATCTTGCAAGCGCAAAGTATCCAAATGGACTTCTGGCATAAAATGGTCCATTCACTGGGAATTCCTCAACTCTGAATGCTCGACAGTTTAGCTCCGCTACAGGTTGTGAGTAAAAGTAAAACATTTTACTTATCCTTTTAAAAGGTTTCACTTTAATAGTAATATAATCAAACTTTGATATTTACCACTCCTAGATGTAGGAATGTCCATATTTTTTAACGCAGTTTTGACATCTTCCGTCAGCCATTTTTTCCCAGCAATAAGCACAATGTCATCAACTCTACGTTCGAAATCGAACATGTCTTTTCCAATAACAAACCGCTTCATCCACCGTTTAACTGCATGAATAGATTCCTCCTTCCCCGCGTAATGACTCTTGATGGCGTCAATTCCAAACTTTACAGTGTGCGATCTTATAAAATAAATCAGAATTCCACAGACATGACAATGATGAAACAGGAGCATTATAGAAGCACATATATATTAAATGGTAAACCAAACCTGCAAACGTGGTGAACAAAATCCATTTTCTGTCCTGTTATAAGACAAAACCACGCATGCCTCAAGTACAAATAAGTATTTCCTTGCTCCAATGCTTGAAGAACTCCTGAAATGAGAGCTCTTGAGCAGTCTGTTTCCAATCTTCGTATACCAAACGCGCTTCGCTTTGATCCAGAGTATTTTCCATATCTGTTAGGGAAATAAAAAAATTGTAATATGTGTTAATACAATTACATAATAGAAATACACGAACTTTATTTTTAACCTGGACTTACATTTCAAAGAACCAATGAAGAACATGCGAAACCGTTGCAGCTGAGTGACTGTTTGACACCATCTCAAAAATTGGAATGCAAGGAGCATCGGATACAAATTTATCACATAATCCTCATCAATCAATTAGCTAGGTAAACAAACCTGTCCAGAAAAACTCATTTTGGAAGTTTGCTGGTTGCCTATATCCAGAGTTAATGTTAGCTGGATGCACTTCTCCTTGATGCTTTTTGTCAACGTAAAGCAGGGCACAGCCACGAGCAGCGTAGAGCCACTTGTGACAATTTGTGACGTAGTAGTCTGGCTGCAGTGCGGTGATATTAATTGGCACCTGTCCGATAGCATGGGCTCCATCAATTAGGACTGAGATGTTGCGAGCCTTCAGCATTGGGATTATCCTCTCGATTGGCATAATCACTGCGGGCACTGATGTAATGTGGTCTACCAATGCAATTCGGATGGGGTGTTCGGGATCCGCTTGTTCGTCCAAAAAGGTTTCGAAACTTTGGAGAAATGCCTCGTTGCTTATGGGGTATGTTACGTTGAAGACTATCTTTGAAAGGGAACCGTTACTGTAATCAACAAGGTATTGGATTATGCTGCCCATGGAGTTGTAGATTGTGCTGAGGTGCAGTATCCGCTCTCCTGCGGCGAAAACTAAGCTGCGGAAAACGGCGTTGATCCCGCTTGTGGTGTTGGGAACCATTACAACGTCCGTTGAATCTGCGTTTACGAGTTTAGCGAGCATTTCACGGACCTTGGCTAGCTCCGTTTTGACTTCGCGTCGAAGCCAGAGGTCAGGGTTTCTCTCAGACCTAAAAATGAGAGTCAGAATTTCTTTAACTTTCGATATGCGCAAGATAAAATAGAATTTCGAAGGTATACTTGCCTTTCTTGAGCTGCTCGGAGTGCTTCCCTACTACCTTGGGATATGTCCCTGGTGTATTTATGTAAAAGTTTGTGTTAGATAATTATGATTTAATTCCATGAAACATTAACTTGCATGAAATTACCATAAGCTCCATGATTGAGCTGAACAAAATCATCATCAATGTAGAACTCTCCTCTCATGGCACGTCCAAGCGGAGGTAGTCTCTTTCGCCCTAAATTAGTAAAGATTCATGTTAAATTCGATAAATGAAAGTATTTAAAAAAGTCTAATTGCCTTACCGCCGTCTCCAGAGTGGACACCCAAGACGACGAGTACAACTGTAATGCAATAGAGAACTTCATGGCCGCAAAGTTTATTAAATTAAATGAATCGAGACGCCAAGATGACAGTTCCTTGGAATTATGTGCTACACAGCTACAAGGCTTGCATCCACAACTAACACCGAGCTGAAGCAACCCTACCTGAAATGAAGTTCAACTGAATGCCAAGTTCAATTGAAGGTTTATGTACCTTTGTGCAAATTTTGCATTTTCATAATCCCAAGATTCCAACTCTCAATCGTTATCTAATTTCCAGTGTACCGGCGTACCTTTGATGCTCAAGTGCGTGATGATTGATTGTAAAATGTCATTCTTATCTGTTGGAAATATGATTCAACCAAATAATCAACGATATAAATGTAAATTAAATTTATTGACGTTTGAAAGCATTTCTTTTCAACCTAATTTATTATTACACATCTGAATTATGAAACAAATGATAAATACGCTAATTGCTAATTACACAATAAAGATATCGCATGCATGGCATCCCTGAAAAATGCGTAAACCTTATCAAATTGAGCAATACCATTAATTATCACCATCTTTGAATAGAGTACTGACAATGTCCGGTGTAGGGTTATTGCTGCCGTTTGTACTCGAAGAACCATTATTTAGGTCATTACAAATGGCGAGAAAATGCTGAGCACAAATGTCAAAATCACTCAAATCATTATAAATCTGTGCAGAGACCCTCACCCACCAGTGTCCATTATGGCGGTAGGCTGGTGAGAATGTTTGATTATATTTCATGTTAAGTTGTTCATCTACCCACCACCTCGGAGTTAGTTTGGGATCATCAGGGTTATCTACCGGGAGGCGGACATCTACCATACTTCCAATCTGATTCTTTTCTTGAAGTACTTCTGTATTAAATGCGGATGCAAGGAGTTGACCTCCTAAGTAGGCCAAATTGTGATTATATTCCATAATTGCTACTTCTCCACCAACCTCTTTGCGAAACTGGAGAGCTGCTGGAACGGTCATATAAGAGCTGAAATCCATTGTGCCTGGAATAATGATTAGAACATAATGATTTAATTTACGAATTTGAATAGGCAAGTCTGGAATGAAATATTTTTAAAATTAAATATACCTGTCCAGAAAAACTCATCCTGCAGCTTGGCAGGCTGGCTATATTCGGCATTAATGAAGCCTGGATGAATAAAGGGCTGATTTTTCTTTGCAACATATAAAATAGCAGTTCCCCTCGCAGCATAGAGCCACTTGTGACAATTAGTTATATAGAAATCTGGTTGCAAGACCTTTAAATCAATAGGCACCTGTCCAATAGCATGTGCCCCGTCAATTAGAACGGTAATATTGCGTTGTTTGAGCATTGGAATAATTTTATCAACTGGGTTGACCACACCAGGAACTGAACTAATGTGATCTATTAATGCTATTCGGATTGGATGCTTAGGATCCTCATTTTTAGTCAAGAATGTTTCAAATTTTTGAAGCAAGTCTTCATTGCTCATGGGGTAGGTCACGTTAAAGACCAGCTTTGAGAGGCTTCCATTACTTTTGTCTACGAGGTATTGAATAATTGCTCCCATTGAGGCGTAAATGGTGTTAAAATGGAGAATCCTCTCCCCTGCTGCGAAAACCAAGCTTCGAAAAATTGCATTCATGCCACCAGTCGTGTTTGGAACTAGGACAAGGTCTTCCGCGTCAGCATTCACAATCTTGGCGAGCATTTCACGAACTTTAGTATGCTCCTTTATTAGATCCTGTCTAAACCAGCGATCTGGATTAAGCTCAGCAATTTCTTGAAATTTGCGCAACTCCGTGCGCACAGCTTTGGGGTATGTCCCATAGGAGCCATGATTTAAGAAAATAAAATTATCCTCCATGAAAAATTCTCGTCTCATGGAGCGTCCAAGCGGAGGTAATCTTTGGGGTCCGTCTACCTCATCAGTAGAGTCTATATATGAGATATTTTGCCTTTTAAAACGTATAGATTGTGATGATTAAATTAAATGTGGTTATGAAATGTTTTCCATACCGCTTTCCCTCAGCTGTATGCATATAATCACGAAAGCAACCGCAAGTGTACAATTCAGCAGTGGAATTTTGTACTTCATGATGATATTCTTAAACACTTGAACTTTCACTGCTCGACCAGAATGAAAAAGAAATGAAAACGAGCGAGAGGAAACACACAGACCTTCAGAACTACTGCCTTATACATATATCCAAGCAGAAATCCTCCCCTTTTTTCCTTTCAACCCGAATTCATTATTGTAAGTATTACACAACTACTGAGACTAATCTTGCCTCATGCTGTGTTCCATTTTCAACTAAAGTGCAATGAAATGTGAAACATAGCGTGATAATTTTAGGAATCGAAGAAAGTGTTTATCTAAAGATTGATAATATGTAACATTGCCGGTCCCGTTTTGGGTCTCGTCGTCGTCTCATGCATGATAATATACAATTTTAATCTATATTTATTATATGGCTTATGTCTTGTCAAATAATCTTCAGGTCTTCCTTTTCTTTTATACGCAGTACCGTCTATACATACATCACCTCATAACCTGTTTAATGCATGGACATATCTATGAGTTCCATTCAAAGTTAAGTATATATTGGATTCTTTATTCGTTCAAATTAAGTAAAAATATATACATACACATGGTACTGTAGAACCAAAGTTAGAGAAAGTAAAAAAGGGAATTAAGGCAGAGTATTGACAAGATAGTTTTGCATTGAGACTTTAAATTCAATTCATAAGCTAAACATTTTTGTTTGACCATAAATAATTATTCAAAGCACGTTTTAATTATTCGTATTCTTTTACAAACTTTCGTCAAAATATCAAAAGGGATTTTTGTAACCGCAATTATTATTCTTTCCAAACTCTGTGGAACATTTGCAAAAGTAGAAATGATAAGCATGCGTTTTATAAAACGTTTAGTTTCGTGTATATAAATGCGCTGGCGAATCTCGATTATCCGTCTGGATTTCCTTTACAAGCTACCTAATATACTTATCCGTGTACCTAAAATTAAATAGACTAGCTCAAAATATTATGCTACATTCATTCATAGCTTAAATAGAATCACTTTTCTGTACGAAAAAGTAATTTCTGATTTAGTTTTTTTCATAAAAAATTAAACTATTTAAAACTCTGGATTATCGACAAGTTCCCAGTCTTCATCTTCTTCATCAAGTACAATTCTGGATGGGCTTCGACTTGAGCTTGCGCCATCTCCTCCTCTCACAAACTCCATTGACTTTTTGGAGTGTTTCAGCAAATAGCCTTCTGCGTTGAGGGCCCATAACTCGTCGCATAATGAAACTAAATTGTAATGAGAAACAAATTATGCTTCACCGATAAAAATTCAACTTCATTTATGTAAAAAAAATCCGAAGAACATTAACATACCAGCCAAGGACGTTGCTGCTCCAGGAGTTTTTCGCCAGTAGTCTCCAACGAAATTAGTTTTGGTGATGCCATATCTCCTGTAAAGATCTCCATTTGAGGAAAGGGCCCACACTCCGCTGTCACTGTATAAAGTAATTAAAATTATATTGTGTAGTGCTCGTTTTGTAACTGGGTTAAAAATAATTATTAATGCGGAAGATCCCGAGATAATATCTAATTGCTAATGGAGAAATCGGTTACCTTATAGAAAGCATAACGGCGTCAATTCCTTTCACCAGCAGCCAACCTGTGCCAATCCTACATTCTGGGAAAACTGCTTGTCGCACATAAACTCGTTTTTTGTTATCCAGTGCCCAAACCATACTGTCGTTAGCACCCACATATACCTAAAAAATATAGCAAAACCGTTAGACAATTATTTTTCGTGCATATGGCTAACAACTCTTAGCTCACGTATCTTCTATTTAAATGTACCTTGTTAAAAACCCCTTTGCAACACACGGAAGATTCGACTTTGACCCAAGCTGGAGACATGTCTTGAGCTCCAGGAGGTCTCAAGCTGCCCACCATCATGTACACTTCCCCTCTATCGTCTACCGCCCAAGCAACTTCAGATCCACAGGAGACATGAACGATTTGAGAGGATTTCGAGGTGCACATGCTAATTTGTCGCCAGTCCTTGCCGATAGCATCCATACTTGAGATGCTACAACGACCATAGATATCCCCTGTCGACGTTAGTGCCCATAAAGCTTCAGGAGCGGGGGCAACGTTGATAATTTGCCCTTCTGTGAACATTGGTAAATCAATTTGCTGCAAAGAAAAATTCACGTAATAAAGTTAATATTAATAATACATATAGATCCGATCAAAATTCCACAACGTCATTCGTGAAAAATAATCCTACTCACCTGTAATTTGCCTCCACCTGGTGGTAGGTAGTATAAATATCCACTGGAGTCTGTTATCCACAAATTTCCATGACCTTTATAGACGCTATTTGCATAAATATTTGTCCATGTTGAAGGAGCAGTCATACCGCGGTCGATACGAAGCGGTTTCCAACAATGGCCTAGATATAATTTTAGTTGTTCATCACATGTACATATATTATTATGGATTTAAAATGTACACATAGTAGGAAATTATACCTGTAATGGAATTTCTGTTTCCATAAATGATTAGTGACTCTGGAGCAGCAAACCACACTGAATTTTTGGAGCTACATAAAGCAAGCGCAGACTTGGTTTGCACAAGACTCTTGAAAGACCTGCTAACTTGCTCTTTGATACTATTTAGCAGCACCGATTTTGTTGGGGCGACAGGATACACTACACAATTGCTCACAGACACCTTCCAAGGCGTCCACTCTCCTCTGGCGTCTTTTTCATCAAAAGTAAAGTATAAGTTTGAATTAGAATCGGCGAACCACACACTTGGAACCCCATCTTCCCTAACAACTCCACATGAAATAGAGCAAGCTGGGGCGACTTTTATACTCCACTTCAACTCTACCCAATCAACTCCTTTTGGATTCAAATCGGATGTGCCTGTTCTCAACACAATCCTTCCGTCTGATGTCAACGCCCAAAGTTTGTGACCACAACATGCCACCTCTTGAATTGGCCATGGAGTGTAAACCTTTTCAAAATAGGGAACTAGCTTTGTTTCAAATAGACCTGTGCAGAATTCCAGCAAGCCATCGGTTTTGACAACCCATCCAAATGACTTTTGAACAGTGGCTGTAAGAACATCTCGCTTTTGAGTGAGTTTACTCCACTCTTCACCCCCTTCTTTAGCTACTGGACAGTTTTCTGCAAGATTTCTTAGGGAATACAAGTCTCCCTTGTGTATTCTCCAAAATACCGTACCACAAGGGGAAACGGCGATGGCTGACGCGGAATAGTTGGTGGATTTCCAATCAAGGCCAATAGTGTCTAGCATGGCGTAGTAGACAATTCCTTTGCAGCTTACACAAATAATGTAGTGGTCGCACATTGTGATTTGGGAAATGGAACTTGATCCAGGAAGCCTCCATCTTCGCCAGTGCTCATCTGTAAAAACTTTGGACTCCACAATTGAGTCAACTTCCTCGACGGATGATGACGTTGTGACAGTATCTACACTATGCTCTTTCGAATTATCTAGTTCTTCTGATGCTGTTGTTGTAGATAGGGGAAGAGGCAGGCTGCCAATGGATTTTGACTTTTCCTCAGCCTTTTCAACTTCATCATTCCCGTTAGGAGCAGTTGTAGTATTAGTATTTATGGGAACTCTGTTGGCTGACTGATAACTGCTTCCAGAGGGTGGACCATAGCTGAGGACGGAGCTAAATGAGTCTGTGTTTCTGTAGCGTGTGTAAATATCCACATAATATCTGTCTTCATCAAATTCAGATGAATCTGAATCATCTTCTTGAGTATCTTTTTGAGTTTTCTCATCTCCTTCAATAGCTACTTTTTGTGCCTCTTCGTTCCGCACAATTTTCCGCTCTATCACCGTTCCCAACGAGGAACCATTTTCCATAGAGAGTGTTCTGGAATCCGTATCATCTCCGTCCGAGGACAGAGGATTGTAGGTTCCTACAAGGGTTGCAATACTCGCTCTATCTTCCCTCTTATTGAGATTAACTTGCCAACAATTATTTTCTTCAGATAAGCCCATTGAGTTTACCCCAGGGAAATCATCAAAAAGTCCATCCGCAGACACAGAATCAGGTAAAAGTTCAGGCCACTTTAAGCGCCTCGCTAGCAACTCCTCTTTCAAATGGAGTTCTTCGGTGGTAACAGTTTTATTTGGGAGGAGAGTCCCAATCGTCCAGCTTTGTGAGAGAGAAAGAGGAATACCCAATTGATCTTTTGATTCAGACGACGTAGATGGCACACCTTCACTTCCGGAATTACTGCTGGAGAGGGTTGCATCCGACTTGACGGAAAGTTTACGTGCGGAGGATGACGTTGAGGAAGAAGAAGTTGCAACAGCTACTCCAGTCGCATTGACATTGTTATCACTTCCGGTGGACGCGTTTGAGTATACACTACTGACACTTAAAGAATCTGAAGCAACATCACTGCTCCCTTCTTTTTTACTGGCTGCCAAATCCCCTTTTCTCTTCATGCCCTTCTTTCTTTTAGGTTTTGCCTCCACCACAACATCTTCAAATGGCAAGTTTGTTATCTTTTGAAATCGTTCCGGTTCTGGAACAAAAACTGGCTGAGATTCTTGTGGAGGAGATGAGAGCAAGTCTAAATATGGCAAGTCACTGTCATCAAGAGCCACGACACCTGGGGTGATCCCATCACCAAATAACTTTTGCCCATCTTCGATATCTACATCTGCCTCGATGACCGTTTTGATTGTGTTGATGGTGGAGTTGATTTTTGGCATAACTTTGGTGGACGTTTCTTTGAACTTTGAGGTCAGAAAGTTGATGGGTTCTTGGGGAAACCGGAAGTCGGAAATGGAAGCGCTCATGATATCAGGTATGTTTTTAAATCCAGAGGAAAAGTCCTCAGGGAAAGTGTTATTGTTAGTGTTTGAGTTTGTGGAGATGCTGGAATAAATGTTAAAAAGGTTGGAGCTCGCAAACTTGTCGGGTTTGGCACTAATTCGGATCACGTTTCGCGACGACTCGAGAATGAAAATCTCATCCTTGTTAACTGCTACGTCGAGTATAGATCTGAGTTGCTGACAGGTTCCTAAAACTACGGTGTTGCGGGCGTCCATGACGTGTAAAATGTCTTTGTGGTAGGTAACGAGGTAGTCTTTCATAAAACGGAATACGCGACTGAACTGAATATCTTCTTGGGGGGAACGCAGAGTAGTTTTTGGGGGTTTTATCACAGTAATTTCCGGTTGAGAACCAGATACCAGAAGCTCCTAAAAGTAATTCAAATCATAAATTAGAGAACATCCTTGTATCTCCTTATACTCTAAATTATTAAGACGTACCTTAAATTTTATAGTGTGTTGAACTACACCAGACAAATTTGCAACCCAAAGTCTTCCACCAGGTCTCACAGAGTACACTTTGGGGGACTCTTCCCACGCTGAGCTAACTATAAGGCCACCAAACTTCCCCATCCTGGAGAAATTTCAAATAATATTCCACAATTAGCTCAAAAAAGTTCGTATAAAATTATGACCTGTTATATGAATTTAATAAAATTAGAAGTTAATTGGCTTACATTTTTCTTTCTAGGGATCCTACTTTATTAAAACTTTTACTTTCCAGTGAGTAAATGATAGAGCGGAATGTGGAGCAGATGAGAAGGTTTCGGCGGGCATAGCTGAGCTGGACGATTTCATAGTTTTCGCAAAGCAACACTGAGGAACGGATTTGGACCTGAGAAAATGGAAAATACATTGTATTTAATCAGTAAAAATTTAAATGTATATATAGCTGGCTAAAGTTAAACAAAATGGAGCTTACTAGATCATAATCAATATCAGTGAGGACAATATGACCTGTCTGGTCACCACTGAATAGTTTCATCCCATTCCGACTCCACTCTAGAGCTGTTACAGCTCCTCTATGCAACTCCTGAACTAAGAATCTTTGACTTTTCTGTTTCAACGATGGAAAAATAATGTTACAGGATTATTTTAATTTTAGGGTTTGAAATAGATAAATGGGCTGTTCTGCAGATGTATTTCGTATGAACCTTGGTTTTCCTATCATAAAAGTCTGAAGGGGCTGACGTTTTATTGTCCTGGGAAGGATCCCTCGGGATCTGGAATATTGTCACAATTCCTGCCTGATTACCAGCCGCAACCATGTAATCTACCGTACAAATGCAGTTCAACGATGTAACTGCATACAATCCCTTTTTATAGGAAAAATAAATCATATTACAAAAACCATGCTATTTCATGTATTTGATTTTAGTTCCACCTTCTTTCTTACTTCACATCGAAGCCTATCCAACACATCCGTTTTCCGATTGTACCAATAAACAATGCCCACATTTGTCCCAATCACTAAAATCTCTTCCGATCCACTAATCGTGGAAATGCACGTTAGCTTGAGGTCCATCGAGCTCAACCCTTTCTGAGCTTTCACAGGGATTCTGGCAAGTAGATTGATAAGGGTGCTCCATTCCTTCAAGCTTACCGTTTTGGGAGCAACGGCTAGAGCATCCTCCAACCTCAATTTGTCTTGTGCCACTTCCTGCGACCTCTCCAACGGAGTTGCCGTCGCACTACTTTGCTCCGAATATATCCCATCATCAGGAAAACTGACTTCAGAAACGTCAATGCGAATGCAATGAACTGAAGGCTGGCTCTCTTCTTGAGATTTGAGTAGTTCTTCTGCCTCTTCTACAACATTATTCTCAGTATCCATTCCATTTGACATGGTTTTCAGTACTTAAAAAGGGCGTTTTAAAGCTATGGGGAAACTAGTTGGCAGCTTGTGTCAGTATTCATTTAAAAATGTTGATGAAATGGAATGGTTTGGAAAGTTTTGAACTTGTAAAAGAAGAGGTTAATTCATAATTGGTGTCAGGCACACGTTTCAACGCTATTAGCGAGGTTCCGGTCACTCAGGTCACTTTTCTTCATTTGCGTCCAGCGGATAAAATTGTATTTATTATTGAAATATAATCATCTTTACTTTAGTTAGCCTAAAAAATACGATGTGATGAGATATGTAATGCAGTTTACATATAAATGATATCAATATCATCAATTCAATGTTTGTAAAGGTTTCTCAACGAGTGTGAATGCTTGGAGGATTTTAGTTTAGAATGTAATGCAGTCAGTATTCATATGCATTTAAGGTATGTTCTCGTATACTTTTCTGTTTTATCGTTGTAGGTATATCCATACCATGGAGTGAGTAAGTACCATTTCATTTTACAGGCACTATATGAACATCTGTTTACCACACAATGTGGCACTCTTCTCTCTGCCTTTGTGTTAGGCAGTTATGTGAAGCGATCTCTTTTTTGTGTAGACTTCATCCTTCTATCTCGCTTGATAGACAAGCGGGGAAACCTATGCCTTTCATTTCAGTCTGTACATTTACATAAGTACACAAAAAAAGTCAAAGATATATGATATCTTTTGGTTTGATGCGGAATGCGTGTTAATTTGACTTGACTCGCTCTCTGTTACATGCACTATGATTGCATTCTCTACTATTAAGTTTAGGGACTAAATTCAGGTTATTTATACAATAGTATCGTTAGTTGAGATCGGGCTAGCTTCGATCCATCATTGTGTATTGTATTGTCTTTGGTGTAGTTAAATAATATATGATCAAACTTAATCACGAGATGTGTCAATTTCATGCTAGAAAGGATGTGGTTTGGTTGGGATGAAGTTACAAAAGTTTGCATTGATATGGTCAATAATGGTGCTGTATGAAATGAGAGGAGAGTTTGTTTCCATTTTTGGGAACGATAAGTAGGTCTACTGAACACTGCACGTGATGCGTTTCAAGTAGCTTTATGAATCATGGAAAGAAGTATATCACATAGCAATAATTTTGACAGGATACGGCTTTATGAACAATGACGTTACTTGATCTTGATAAATGCTTAAAATGTAAAGATACAGTGTATTTTAAGGAATTTAATATTCTTTATTTTGGAAACCCCCAGTCCCAGTTTTGTTCTGGCTTGCTTGAGTCCGTCTTGATTCACAAACTGCTTCGCTTCAAACTCAGATATTCATTATGAAACTGACCATTTTTACACTGATAACCACATTGGGAATCATTATGTTGACCATGTATGTTACCCCAACACACTGTCAAGGTACTAAATGAAGATGAAACTCAATGAAAGTGAAATTGGGCTACGAACCGGATACTTTGATGTTTAATTAATAGGTTTGCTATGCTTTCAATGCGAAAACTGCAAGAATAAGCCAGTGGGCGATGGATACTGCCAGAAGAATGGGACAGAATTAGACCGTTGTGGAAAACTGGTGTTTAAGGATGGAACGATAAATCGAGTATGTGCAAATAAGAGCTGGGTAGACGAAGTGCAGGGAGCTGGGGCATCTTGTGAACAGTTCAAAGAGTTGGAGTTGTTTGATAACGCGAACTTGAAGGCATGCTACTGTGATGGGGATTTATGTAACGAAGCTGCAATAGTAAACAAAGTCACCAAACGACGCCTCCTCTTAAGCGTCTTCGCCGCGGTCTCAATCTATCTTGCCGGATCTGACTTTTGTGAATGAATGTCGTGTTGGATAGTTTTAAGAAACAACTCTTTATGTATTCTGAAAATCTAAATGTATTAGTTGCACTATATTTATTATTAAACTCAAATTAAAATAAATAATATGAGACATGTACTATGGCTGAGGAACCGTCAGTAACAGTTAAATTATTCTCAGCAACTGCTCTCCAGATTCTTTGTTATAAGATGACTGAACGCATCTTCTTTCTTAACGTTATGAGGCATTTGCTATGTTGTTACAATTGAATTGGCATAGATGTTTGCATCTCCGATTTCAACTCTTTTTATCCATACGTAGAAATGTAACTGATGAAAAAAGCGACGATGGTCAATGGCTGTTTTCTGCGACGTATGTAACATTACCTTGGTTCATTACAGAATACCTGTACTACAGATGAAACGGGAGGCGGAATGAAATGGTGAAGATTCAATCAAGTTAATAAAATTGTTAGAGTAACATGAAATTCAGCGTATATTCGGTCATCGTCTCCGTTAAATCCAAAGCAGTAAGCCGTTTTACTCGAAAAAACGGCCCGAGCCAGAAAGCTACAATTGGCATCGCAGCAAGTTGTTTCTGCTCCAACTTTGACAGTCCCTTACTACCCCTCCAGACACCAATAATCTTTTCACTGTTACTTCCAGGCCGGGCTGCATGCGTGGATATAAAGATGATAAGTCCACACACAATTACAATACAGATTACCTCAGAGAGATAAATGAATATTGTGATTCGTTTGTAGTAGTTAACAACAAAGTAGTTGGCTTGCACAACCGCCACAAGACCACCAAATGTCAGAACAGGGATATAAACACACACATTTCGATTGCTGAATGACATCAAAATGTAGAGCTGCAGTTGTAGCCTGCGAATCTTCTTAAATGTTGACAGTTGAGTCACCACCGTTGGAGCTGGCCACGATCGCTTGCTTTCACTTTTTCGTATTTTCTCACGATGCCCCCTTCTGCTAACTTTCTCAAAAGCTTGAAATGATTTTAGTAAAATTAGATTTGTATACTTTTCTACAAGATATTCTGTTTCACACAGTTGGGAGGTATGATGTCGATAAACATTTGTTTGTAAAACAGTGCTTTCCTTTAAAAGTCGTTTAGTAAGTCTTTCGAATGTGTAACAACATGCTAGAATGAGCATTAGGAAGTTGTGAACACTCGCCGTAGCAAGGCTTCCTACAAAAATGTACACTACACAGGAAACGATACGGCTTGCTAAAGGAGGCAGAAAGTACTCCAAAATGGAGTTTATTAAATCATCAGCTCTCACAACTGACGAGGCTGACATGAAGACTGGATAGAAAATGTGAAATGCGATCATGATACAATATCCAATAGTTTCTTGCATATCCGGCAGTCTGTGTGAGCTCGGCCACCCTAAATATTGGGGTAATGTTAGACTGGGTGTTATTTTTGTCAATACTTTGCAAACTGAAATTCGGATTACCTAAACTTTTCAATCCATCCATTCGAAACATCTCGTTGCAAATTTGAGTAAAAAACGTTGGACATCGCTCTGTTGTATAAAGAGTGACAAGTTCGAAAGCCGTCATTGTGCTGAACATACCATGTATCATAATAATTTCCACATTTTCTTCAACCTCTTTGCGAAAAGTCACAATTGCAAAGAGGACACGGTGGGAGGAACTGAGGAATATTGCGAGCATGAGCACGTCTTTGATGTACCAAAAGAGCATTTTAGATCTTCG
This sequence comes from Orchesella cincta, assembly GCA_001718145.1. Lineage (NCBI taxonomy): Eukaryota > Metazoa > Arthropoda > Collembola > Entomobryomorpha > Orchesellidae > Orchesella > Orchesella cincta. The sequence continues at coordinate 15,874 of LJIJ01000428.1, forward strand.
ATGGGCAAGATTGGGGTTGGGGACAACTTCGCCTTTCAAATCGTCATAGTGGAACTGGACATTGTAATACCTTTGGTGAAACAATTGGCAGTTTATGTATGCTACTCCTAATGAATTCATCTTAATCCGCTTTCACAGAGAGTGAGAGCAACCAAGAAACAAAATCACAACACTTGGAACTGAAAACTAGAAAATTTTACAGTTTATTTTAGTCTACTTGGCTGTTAACTGGTCTTACATTAAATTTTTTGAAGGTCAACGTAAAAGGTAATTTATCGTTATTTGGCCTTGAGGATCATAATGTTTCAATAATGCAAGTTGCACCAATTATCCATAATTTAGAACAATTGTAAATTTTTTAGCAATCGCAATAACCAGCCCTAAATATAACTCAATTTTCATCGACCGTCAAATTTAATCGTTTAATCCCGACGGATGCATTCTATTCATTGTGACCATGCAAGAAATAGAGGGCCATGGCTTTTTCTTCAATTACTTAAGTATTTCAGTGCCAAGCAAATTTTACAAAAGTCATGCGTTCATGATAGTGAAATTAGAATATGATGTATTGCAAATTTTTAGTTAATTAAAACCAAAACTAAAACAATCAGTTCCATTTATTGTTGCGAAACATTTCGAAAGTAACACGAGGTACTTTAAAATTAGTTATAAACGTAATCATATGCAGGTAAAATATGCATAACAATAAGTTTTGTATTTTTATAGCATTTCCGAATTTTTATTAAATAGTTTCACCATCTATTTTAATTTCAACATCCGTTTTCTAGTTTTTTCTAGCCAGTGCTTAAAGCTTCTTTGTCGCTCTTGAACCGAGCTTTTTCCTTTACGCTTCAGTTTAGGCTTCAGCATCATGAAGGCCTTTGATTTCCTCTTTTCTTTATTGGTTGTACTTGCATGTGGATTCATTCTACCTTTCTTCTTGCCAAACTTCTCTCTGCCCTCTTGCCCTTTCTGCAATGACAAAAAAAAACAAATTAGTTTTCGATATGCATATCTAATTTAAAACTGAAAATGTGACAATAAAGCAAAACGTCCTTACCTTCACTGCTTCTAGCCTGGCTTCACGGTCATGGCGTTTTCTTTTATGAATGTTTTCAATTGCACCAAGATCAACGAGCTCATCTCTAGAAATTCAGAAAATAAGTTGGTTAGTAAAAGGTAAATTAAATATTCGACATTTGTAACAAGAGTAAATATGTAAGCACAACTTACATTTGTTTTGAAACGTGATCGATGGCTTCTGAAGCTTTGCGTTTTTTGGCACTTCCTTTCTTTGCTCCTACGACTTGCTTTTGCATTTGTAATTTTTCCATCCTTTTGAAATCTTCATCTGTCAAAATCTGCGTCTGTATGAGTTCCAATGCTTTCAATCTTCTTGCCTGTGGATCAAGTCCCTCCTCTTCTGGTTCTTTCTTGGACTTTTTCTTAGGATTCTTCTTTTCTTTTGCTTTTTCATTTTTGTTTTCTTCCGATTCAGCATCTTCATTACCACTGTCGTCCCCATCTTCTTCCTCATCATTATCGTCGTCGTCTTCGTCTTCCTCCTCCTCATCGTCTACTTCTTCATCTGATCCATTTGCCTCATTTTCGGAATCTGAAAGGTTGATCCATTCTCCACTGCTATCGCTATCAACTCCATCATCGTCTTCGGCTTCTTCGCCATCGTTTCCAACCAAAGCCTCAGCTCCAGGAATCAACTCCACAGCATCCAACTCTCCAAATCCTTTCGCCTTCTTTTCAACAGCAGCAATTGTTGGTTTTCCCTTATCTCGCTTTTGCAACAGCTCTGGATTCGCATCTCTGAACAAATGAATTAACGATCTAGCAGCCATCATCACACTTTTCTCACGGTAAGATTTATACGAGCTGAGATCTTGAAGCATGTCCCTATTCATTGACAAAGGACATCTCAAACATATTTCCCTAATCGCATTGATTCCAACTGCCATCACATCTGCTGAGTTTCGTTCCGTGACAAAGTTGTTAACTATCACTTCCACAACGCTTTCTAAATTCTCAGGTGGTACAAGCTGATGGGCAGCTTGAGCAACACATTGAAGAATCTTTGTGACTTCTCTCTGATGAGGTCTCAAAAAGCGGCTGAGGTACGGATAGAAATTGAGAAGAATTAATTCATGGACACCAATCAGTCTGGATATCAGTTCAAGAGTCAGCAACTTTCCTTCAAACTGGTCATGCAGGGTTGACATCTGTTTGAACAGCTTTTCTGCAAACCCTTGTGGATCATAGATCAGATGGAGTGCAGAAAACTGAAAGTTCTCTGTCTTTTGCTTCTTTTTCTTCTTTTTAACTAAAGTCTTCAACTTGTCCAAATTTTTCTCTCGCTTTCTAGTCTTTTTATTGACCCTATTAGCCATCATCATCTCCTTAGGGTTTGGAATGTCATCTTCTGAATCACTCCCGTCCTCCTTTTCTGCCACATTACTCGTCAAGAAAAATTTAACTGCGGTGATCATCACTGAAGGGATCTTTGAAAGGCACGCTTCCGCAATAACGTTCACACACTTTGCATCATTCCAAACATTCTTATGATACAACTCGACCATAATATTTAGTGAAATTTTTGCCGTCTTGGCATGGCTGTTGTTGACCATTTGAAACATGAAATTTTGAAGATAAGTGTTCAACTTGTTATTTCTCCTCTTGATATTCATATTCTTGATATCCGCAATAATATTCTGTTGCAAACACTTTCTCAGCCTCTTGTCAGGGCACTGGAACAACTTGAAGAAGAGTGGAAGCAGGTCCATAGGCTCCAGTAAATTCTTATTTCGAAGAAGAATCAGCGTTCTGCAAATGGACATTCGGTTATCAGCATGCATCTCCCATGCATGTTTCTCCAACGCGTCCATCAACTTCTGTGGAAACCCAGTTAGCTCTTCAGTATAACAATGAGCCACCTGAGCCAAAAATGTCATCAACTTATCAATCTCCTCATTGTACTTGTCATTCCGCTGGTCATAATATGTGACGAAGGCGTCATAAACAGCATCAAAGTGATCCTTCTGCTGGAGAAACTCTTGCTTGTAACTCTCTGGATCTCGCTTCACCAAATTCTGCAGCTGGGGCAGGTTCAAAGGTAACTGATTACTTTGGCGATTAGCCATTTTCAGTCCTGTAATAAAAATGAAAACGAAATGAATCTCAATTATCATCAGTCACAACTCCAATGATTCATTAATGATAAACCTCTTTCACCTATCACTTACCTTAATATTTTCGAAACCAATTTATCCGCAGTTCTAAAGATGCTTTTTTAAATATTTACTTCACTTTCAAGAACAAATTTATCCTTACCGATTTCAGGTATATCCTTATGCCTTATGTATCACCACGTTGTGCACTTGATCGGATGCATTTAAAAGCCTTGCAAAAGCCCCGCGATGATTCCTTGGCCAAATAGACACAAACTGCATGCAATATTCATCCCAATCCAACTATCCCATATAACCCAACAACCAACAAAATATTATACCTAAAAAAGCTCTCTGTTGTTGGTGGTCTCTCTCTGTTGATGTTATTGACGATCGATATAAATGCAGTATTATTGGGATGGGATGATGGGAATGTATTTTAGTCATGTTCCTTCAGTGCAAGTGCAGAAAATACACAAGTGTTGCTTGAACGAATGCAAATCAAGATCATCACAATTCTGTGTGGGATATGAATGTGCATAGTAGATCAATGTGGTAGTTTGTCATCATCATCTTTGTTAAGTAAACTTGGTTTTGCATTTCTAAACTTGAAACTACTTTAGCACTTCTTCTTCGGCTCATAAACTCATGAGTCTAACCTCATGATTTCTCCCCAACTTACATAAGAGTTCACATCAGTTTCGATTAGAAAGATCGATAAATAAATTTTTCGCATGCGAAAATGTGATTTATCAAGACAACAACAAAACTTTGAGTTTTGTAAAAATGTATAACAAGTGGGTAGTAGTCTATACAAACAAACAAACTTGATGTGTATGTTTTAAGGTTTAACTATACAATGTTGAGTAATGTTCTCTTCGGCCCATATTGTAATTGTGCTAAATGCTCCTGGTATGTGGCATAATAATATTCATTAATTCATAGCCAAAAAGGTATTTTATTTTTCGCCCGAAAATTGGTGCTTTAACAACACACAGTTTTATGAAGGTAACCGTTTTGAAACTGTAACTGAACCGTGAGATCACCAACCAGCAGCAATGTAATCATCATCATCACCAACATCTTATTTCAAAGAATTCAGTTTGAGGCGAGTGAGCAAGTACACACATTTTACAAGAGTGTCAGTCACTTCTTCTCAAGGCGAGAATGTAAGAAGGAAAACGGATTCGCAAATCTGCATTCATCTGCACATTCAATGCTGCAGCACAAGAGCATGAAGGATTTTTGTATGTACATTTTTATGCATCACATCTCCTCTTTCCTTCTTTTGAATCATTGATGATGATCAGTGGTATTATCAGTCTTGAGAAAAAAGGAGCATCTGCATCTGCCTCGGTTCCTTTGAAAAGGAAGGATTTTTCAGTTAGCTCTCAATGCTAGAGCGGAGCACAAGACTTTGATAGGCACTAATCATCACACAGACTATTTTTTGCATACTTCATCTTCCTTCCGCCTCCTCTATTATTATTACCATTACTGTACTTATCTCGAGAAAATATGTAGTTTTTATGTAATGAAAAATTTGTGTGGCCGTGGCCTGAGATATGGTCTGGTCTGTTTTTTGGTGTGTGTAACAGAACTCAGTGTATAATCAATTCAGTCGTTCCTTCTTCCTAATGTGTGTACATTTTGATATTAATCGGGATGAAACACAACGGTTTTGGGGAGTTCTTGTGCGTTACTTTTAATATTCAACGTAAGTAGTAAGTAGGTATGATACGAAGGCATGTATATGCATGCACATCATCCTAAATTGTGACTGTGATTGACCAACATTCTCAGCAGTCTCATTCATGAGTCAAAGGAATAAGAATATAGCAAAGTTTTGTGTGTCAATAAAAAACGGTGAAAAATTTTGTGTTTTGATGTAAAACTCCTTTTACGGCTCAATCATCAAGTCACTCTCATCTTTTACGAATCTTGTCATCAGCAACATACAACTGAAACTTCCATTCCATATCCGGCTTTCAAAAATCATCTCAATACTCATTATCCAACACCCACGCGTAACAATCAACAACAACGCCGACGACCGACTGCTGTCACACATTCCACTCTGCAAGAGTATAAAACTCATCCAACAAGAATTTTGTTTATGTGCATCCGAGAACTCTTCTGCACGTCGTTACTTACGTGAAGTGCATGCAAAAACCCAGAGAAGATCAAGTTATTCTTATTTGGTTGGGCGGACCGATGTGCAATATGCCTTTTTGGACTACTACTACTGCCATGCTCATGATGTGGATGTGATATGTGCTCTAAATGCATATTAAATTAGGTACTTAGGGCAGTAATTTTCAATAAGATTTCTTCACACCCCTAAAATTGTCATTATCATCATCATCATTTCTACATTGCCAAAAGGAGTAGGACGACCAGACCACAAAGAGAGTTGTGTTGTGGCTTGCATGCAAAAGTTTGTGTCGACGAGAAACAAAGGTGTGTACTTATACGCCAGCGTCCCACAACTTATTTGTTCCGAATGAAACTTGGACTGGATGATTTGAAATGTCAAGTGAAGCGAATTCGCAAAGTGATCCAAGGCAAAGACCCTTTCTTCAACCGCCAATCATCGTCCTCACCGGAAGAGGACTCGGTTACTCCTGATAACTCTGATAAAAATTTGAAAGAAGATAATAATAATAACAGTCACAGCCACTTCTACGAGGAGCTGGGGAATTGGAATATTGAAGAGGAGGAAGATTTGCTTCAAGAAGCTCAACGCAAGATGATGACTGGAAGAGTTGCTCATGCAGCGTCTTCGGCGTCCTCCTCCTCAGGAGGACCCCAGTATAGTCATCATTCTCCCAATCCCCCCAACTCGGGGGGAGGTGGAACAGTGGCAACATTGCATTCCGGTGGGGGAGGTGGAGGATGTTCCACGGGAGGGTTTGGAGGTGGCAGTAGTGTTGAGGATACGGAGAGACTTTTCATGTCAGAGTCAGACGTGATTCATTTGTTCCTAGAATTTTTATCTTCGCGTGGGCTCACCTCCTCTCAAGTGGAACTGGAGCGTGAGACAGGGATTGTGAATGAGGTGATTGCTTCACCAGACCTCATCTTTTTGAGGTCGCTGATTGTGGATGGGAGGTGGGAAGATGTGACCGAGTTCCTACAACCGCTTGAGGAAGCCTTTAGAACGTTCCCTGGGAAAAAAGTGAGAGCAACCATTTTGAAGCATCGGTTTCTCGACATTTTGGCGTCCTATGCGGGGCCAGGTGCGACTATGAATGCGACTGGGACGTTTACAACCGAAGATGGAAAGTCGGGTGTGGTCGAAGATCTTGTTAAGGTATGAAAAAAGCGAAAGCCTTCCTTAAACTTTTTTATCCATTTTTTTTCGTCTCCCTTTTAATTTCAATCATCAATCAAGGAACTCTTTCTCTCCATAATTTTCATTTCATCTCACTCAAGTCTGTCTACAATCAAAATTTTAAAAAACTTTTCAATTATCACTGTTCCTTCAACATATATGTAGTCGACTTCATTTTTAGAGTTATAGAGAAACAAGCTCGTTAATTGCGTCCATGATAAGTAGGTGTTATACTATGTAATTATCGTTATCATTATGTCCGCTTATACCTACACCCACGTAGATGCAATGCACCTATGCATATGATGAACTGCAAACATGCGAACTACATCGTCTCGTCTTCATTGTGTATTGATGCATGCATAGATGCTCATGCTCCCACCACGAATTTCATTCTCATCTTCATTTAGATCGAGGTTAAATCATTTGAATGAGTATTGAGATCACCACTCTATAGTATTTGTGAACAATGTTTCTCCTTATCATTTTTCTTCAGAATATTGCAATAATAATTAGACAAAAATGCCCATATAAAAAGATGAACTCGGGATTTTTTTTCTACTTGAATTAACTTTCCCCTAACTAAACCATGTTTGCAAAAAATTATATAGAACGTTTTGCCCAAAATAAATAGTAACAATAAATATTTTTAATAAATAACCGGTTTCGTTTGGTTAGAGATATTATGTTTGCAAGATAATAATTACAAAATGATTATGAATTTTAAAAAAATATTACAGATACTCAACGACTTAGAAACTGTTGTGGAGTCAAAGGAAGAATACTCATCTTTGTGTTTGCTGCTGACGTCTCCCTCAAGACTAGCAGAGCATCCCGAGTACAAAGATTGGAAATCGAGTACGGCTCGCATTGCCTGCTTTCATCATTTGCGGCCCTTGGTTCAAAAGTTTATCCCACCTCCTTCAGCACCGCCTAAAAGTACTCAGACGGCATCAAATGATCGTCTTGTGCAACTGCTAATTAAAGTAATAATAATAATTGTTGTTTATGTGCTGACTATACATGCTATTAAAACTTTCATCTAGATCTGCGAAAATTATGCTTGATTTTTTTTATGAATAGGGCTTGTTGTATGAAACTTGCGTCGATTTTTGCCAGTCTAAAGCAATGACAAATGATAAGTTGGGAGGGGGTGCAAGATCAAGTGGGAGTGGAAGTTCGTTGACGAATCAGATGGATTGTTCACTCCGATTTTCAAATCTTTTAAATGACAACCAACTGTCCGAATCTGATTTGAGCCTGTTGTCCTGGCTTAGGAGTATTCCTGGTCAAACTTTCAGTTGTCCGTTCCAGAGGAGGAGTTTACGGGTGGATATTGAGCCGCTGCCTAAACCTCAAAAGACACTAATGAATGTCTCAATAATGGATTCTGCGTCTGACCTGCTTTCAAGGTAGCATTTAGTTTTTCGTGAAATGATATCTCTGACTTCTGAGACATAGTTAGTTAGAACTCTAAGCTAAAAGCCAACCTTGTTTTAATACATAGGAGCATGGCAAGCACAAGTTTCCACTTGAGCAGCACAGAAGCCCAAGGGCCAGATTTAAAGACGATGACGACCTCTGTGGATCGCCTATTCGGTGGAATGATGATGGCTGATTCAGGGCCACCTCCAAATGTTGTCCAGAAGTTACAACAGAATCGTTCCGGTGGAGGACCTGGTGCTCTAAATACCAATGATGATGATGACTACGTACCTTCATATCAAAACAGTCATCAAACCAGAGCGTTTGCAACAGGTGGAGGAGTACCAGCTGAAACGAGGCAACAGTCAACAGGCCACCAACCTCCACCTCCGCCATACACAAGTGATACTCCGCCAAGAACATCCCAGGACTATGGAGTTACGACGAATAGCAGCAGTAGGGCATCCTCAAGTAGCCCCAATACCACTCCAAAAGGAAACATGGAAAAGCGTAACTCAAATGGAAGTGGACTACCGGATTGCAATAGTAGAGCAAAGTTTATTGCAGTGACGTCTCTTGAGGACGTGCAAGCCGTAAGTTATAAATCCTAAAACTTAAAATTCAATCAATTTTTGAGCTAATAAGGAATCATAATGCATATAAATATGGATGTGTGTGTTTTTCTCCAGGTTCGTTGTGCCGAGTTTCATCCCGCTGGAAGGGTTTATGCTATCGGATCAAATTCTAAAACACTTCGTGTCTGTGCATATCCAGATTTAAATGAGCTGACAGAGAACCACGTTAGCTACCAGCCAACCGTTTTGTTTAAGCGTACCAAGCACCACAAAGGCTCAATTTACTGCCTCGGCTGGTCTCCCGATGGAAATCTTTTAGCGACAGGAAGTAATGACAAAACTGTGAAGCTTCTCCGCTTCGACGATATTACCAGTAACGAGTTGCAAGGTTCTCAAGAAGTAGAGTTGTCAATGCATGACGGAACGGTGCGAGATGTGTGCTTCATCGAAGAGACCAGCAACAAGGGTACCCTGCTCGTGAGTGGAGGTGCAGGGGATTGTAAAATATATGTTACCGACTGCGCTACAGCCACCCCATTTCAAGCCCTGTCAGGTCACACAGGCGCTATCCTTTCGTTGTACAACTGGGGTGGTCAAATCTTCTGCAGTGGCTCCCAAGATAAAACCATCCGGTTTTGGGATTTACGTACAAGAGGTTGTGTGGATGTGGTCACACCACTGACTTCCAACGCCTCCACAAAGTCAGCTGTGACTTCGGTTTGTGTTGATCCATCCGGAAGGTTGATGGTTTGTGGTCATGAGGATGCGGCCATAGTTCTCTATGATATTAGGGGACAAAGACAAGTCCAGTCGATGAAGACACACTCTGCAGACGTCCGCTCTGTCCGGTTTTCCCCTGCCGCCTATTACCTACTTTCTGGAGGCTATGACAATCGAATGGTTCTCACCGACTTGCAAGGAGATCTGTCCAATGCCTTACCTTCCGTTGTGGTTGCCACTCACCAAGACAAGGTTATCAGTGGGCGGTGGCATCCTTCCGAATTTACGTTTTTGTCGACGTCCGCAGATAAAACTGCTATTTTATGGGGACTTCCGCCAGAACCTTAAAATAATACAGCTTTTCAAAAAAAAATATCCGCAATGCTTCGCTTGTTTCTGCAATAATTTATTTGAAAAAAATGTAAATTTTACATCCATAAAACCAAAAAACCAATGCAATATATCTTGTGAGAACAAGCGGTACTTCTTCATGCAACATCAAAATGCAATCTTTAATACGTAAACGCAGCCTGAGTCTGAATTGTGTGCATTATCCGCAAGCAGTGCTTCATCATTTATAACTTATATGTGTAAGTATATAATATCCATATATCAATGCAGCTTTCATGAAACATATTTATTACTGATTTTTCCTAATTCGCTTTTTACTCAACTTTTCCATACATATTATACTTATATATGTACTTATATATGTACTTATAACATGTACTAAAGGAATTTATTTGTAAGTAATGTATGTACTTAACCTAGCTATGAAACGATATACGTTGTGGTGTGTCCGGGAAAGTATTAAAATAATAAAAAATGACATTTTTAAACTCTACATCCGTTTTTCTCAGAGGACTATATGAGTATTTCATTAATCGCATTATTTACGAGCACTTCCAACTATGTAAATATTGTCTGCTTTTCGAAAGAGAACAGTGAACCTGAACCACAGTGGATTTTTGCGAGTAGCTGGCTCTCCATCTCTTATAATGAATGTCTTTCGTACCCATTTGAGCAACTTTTCTCTGTCGGTTCTTCTCAATAAACTTCTCTACTTTGTCCACTGAGAGACCAGTGAGGAAAAAATTCAATGATATTCATATAAACCCAGTCGCACACTATGTGTACATGCAGGACAGCACACTATAACAGGGGGGCATGGGAAACGCAATGGAATCAGCAGGCAACCATGATCAAGGGAATTTACGCTAAATTCAATTACTTTTGTTGCAACAAATTCATATTGTTGGTTCGTGCTTCTATCAGTTTAGCCGCAATTCATGTTGTTGAATACAAATTCAGATATTACAATTCTTAAAATTACTTTTCGTAATAAATAAATAATTAATTAATTATTGAATTTGAATGCTTGGCATAAGCAATGTCACAGTAATGCTGTCAAATTACTTTTTGTTTTTCTTACATAATAACATAGTTAACTTGTACTGAAAACAATTTTTATGAGTAAAATGTGGAGTATAAAATCATCAAATTAAATAATGCATTTAACCTGCGTTGGTTTATATGTTAGTACATTTATTATACATTAGTCAATATTTACATCACGTATATGTACAAAGTATATACAAAACTGCAGTTTCTCAGAAAAAATTAAATCCATAACCATCACCAAATCTAGCAGTCCGTTTGCAATCTCCATTTTGCAATTTCTTATGTCCAGGTTTGCAAGGAAGGTCACCAACAGGACCTAACAGTGACCTTCCAAAGGGACTTGGCATAGCCTCCAGACATAGTGGTTCAAAGCCACTTTGCGTAACGTTAAACCACACCTTCCACTCCTGATTGTTCTCTCCCCTACTTCCACTACAGAAATGGTTGTAATGTTGACCAGTTTTAAAACACTTTCCTTGATGCAAAAACCAAAATTCAGGATCCGTTTCGCTTTCCAATTCCGTTCGAGGACAATGTCTCGGGGCACATCGGGTTCTATTGTTATGGTCAAGTACAAGCCATTCGCTGTAGGCACAGGGACCCCTGTGATAAAGGAGGTAGCAGCTATCCGTCGGCTTCCAGTACACCAAAGGTCTCACAACGTGCCCGTTGTTGATGTCGCAGTCACAGTCGCCAAACATGTCTCCATCCTTATAAAATCGCATCTGACGCCCACAAGCTTTAGTGCTTCCAACTGTGTAGCACTGTCCATCCTGACGATAAATCCGTTCAGTCGGCAAGCTACACTTGGGCCTGTAGAGGATCACTATTCTTAAATGCCAATTTATAACTAGATTCGTTAACAAGTCTACTATAATATAAAGTATACATTTGATAATTATTTTAACATACAGCGCATCCAACGGTCTTTCAACGCTGCTTACATCTGGTTGTTCAGTTACTCTTCGCATGCCATCATTTCCTCTACGCATTCCATTTGTCGACTTTTGAGGATGAGGATCTCTAATGTTTATCCGAAAAAAGTCTGTTCCTTCGTTGCTCGGATCCTTGAAGCCAACATTCAAGCTATCATCATCACCTTCACCAATAGAAATCCCAAAGCCACCAAAAAATTGAGGATTTCTGGATGAGCCTCCTGGGAGCTTTCTGTATGCCTCTGAGAATGGTGACGGGGCACGTTGAGAACTCCTTTCTAAGTTTGCTCTGAAGTTCGAATTGTCTTCAGTATCATAATCATCCTTCATTTTAGTCCCATAATATTTCACTGAGCGGTACTGGTCTGTCACATCTTCACTAAATGGGACATTATAACCATGGTGGGGATTTTGGTGGCGATATTGCCTGTAAGGTGGATTGAGATTTCGGGTATTAAACGGATTAGTACCAGTAGCAGTTCTTAATGCCGTTGAAAAATGTGGCTGGGCATCATAATTCCCTTCGTCACTTTGCGGATAATACTGAGAATGGCTGACGGACTGTATTCCCAAAAGTATAAAAATAAGTATGGACAACACTGAATTCATGATTTCTGGAGCCATGAACCAGGGAAATGAACACAAGAACCTCACAACACTATAACACATTAATGTTTTAAAAAGTTACATGGTTAATTTGTTTCAATTTTCATTGAAATGTTTTTCCATTCATGCAATCAACTTCAAATACAAACTTGCCAAAATGTAAGACATATTAAAATATTTTAATCCATGCGATTTTTAAAATTCGGTTTCTTTTCAGTAATATTTCTCAGAAAATAAAGTGGAGCACGTGTGCATTAATTTCTGGCTTCCTTGCACATAAATAATTACTTATCTCTTGAGTGAGCTGTGCTAAATTGGTTCGTACGTATAAGCATTATTTTTCCAGACGTAATAAACAAGTATGAAGTACTAGTTTCCTGTAGTAGTCTACCTATGAAAATTTTGGTGGGATGGGATGTTAAATGTTGAGAGCTAAATCTTTTCTTGGTTGGAAAATTGCATTGCATGAAATCATCAGCATGATGTTGGTGATATGGATTGACCTTCGCAAAGGCAAAACTCCTCGTAAAAGGAGTCCATCGCATCAGTAGTTGATGCCGAACGCGTAACAACAAGCTTTTTGCAAACATTTTGCTCCCCCGTTCTTCTGCTCGTCTATACAATAGAGAATTCATTTGACCCATCAGCTTATATGGAGGTGTGAATAAGAGTATTGCCGCAAGTCATCATATTAGTCTCAATTCTGGTTTAAACTGGGAATTGGAGAACCATAACATGATCATTTTTTCCTATTCGAAAAAAGGGGAAGATAACTCGCATTAGGAGTATGCCAGCGTAAAACAAAAGAGTTATACAAGGCAAGTCAAAGAAAATTATATTATGGAACAGAACATTATTATTTGTCACCAGCATCATCATTTCAACTTTTCGTAAATCTCGAGTTACGGATGGACACGCATGAAGTCACAAACCGTGAAGTCATGAATTTACCATAATATCTATTCTTTTTTGCTAACATTAGTTCTTCATTTCCAAACCAAAAAGCCATTTGAGCTTTGCTACCGCAGATATTATGCGTTGTTTTTCATCAAAATTCAAGTAAAGTCCAAAATATTTAATTAAGCAGATAGGGGCAAGTGCGTAAATAGTAAACATCATAGAAATCTAGTATGTAAACAAACATTCTCCATCATTTAAATTAGATAGAATTTCCAGGTTTCGTCGGAAATCCCAAAATACATACGCATGTAACAACATGTACCGCTGAATTTACGGACCGTTACAAACTCATAATGAATAGTCTAATATATTTACAGGGAAATAATATTATTTGAAGTACTTGAACTGCGACATAATGTGTTAATGGACTGAACAAGCTAACTTAGGGCTATTGAAATGACGTCGGGTGGTGTTTCGCATTATTTCTAAAGCTACCAACTACCCAATTCGACCATCTTTCTCGTTCTCGATAAGATCAGAACGGGGATTCCCTGTTCTGTTAGGTTTTACTGTAAAAGCTTTCCTTGCCAAATTACTTGCAACTATTAGGTATCACTTTTATTCACACTATTTTATGAGTTTTATGTACCTATTATGCAGAATGATATAAATCAAGTTTCAATTTCAAGTATTTACCAAATACCAACCAAAAGCGAACCAGGTAGGTCCAACTTCATCCGAATTTTATTGGGCATCACGTTTGAGATGTAAAAGGAACGGATGTGCGTCATGGAAGCTTCCTAATATGGTTTCCGACCAAGTTGAAGGTCGACAGCAACCTCTACATGAGAGCCGCTTTTAGCTTTGTCTTGCCCATGTTACACTTGATAATATCATTTGATTGAATGAACTAACATATAATACAGGTGGTTTCTGCTCAAATTAAGTTATAATAATTAATAAAGATTTCAGAGCAGTTTTTTATTGAATGTCTGCAACAGGGGAACAATCATCCCCTACTCGTTTGTGACCCTGCGGACACGGCAGTGATGCAGTAGTTCCAACGGAACCACAACCCTGTCCAGAATTTATGTTAACACAGATCGGAAGTGGGTCAGTTTTTATAAAACGAACGTACTCGTCGGATTTGCAGTAGGCTTGTGTTAATGTCTGATAGCATTTTCCATTCTTGACAAACCAAAATACATCAATATCCGGTTTTTCAAATGCACCCCCGAGTAAACTCGAAGGAACAGTCTCAAGTTTCTTTCCCAAACAGGGATTCACACGGCATTCAGATTGAAAAGTTTTCTTGTTCATGACAATCCACTCTCCAGGTTTACAAGGACCCTATTGACACCGAAATATACTTTCACAAAAATCATTATATTGTAAATGCTATAATAATTTGAAACACAGCTTATTACCTGATCGTACGCATAATAACAGCGATTAGCACCAGGCCAATTTAAAACTGGCCTGTTGAAGTCGACAAAGAATTTACACCATCGTCGTTAATACAGTCGCAAACGCCGTAAGGGGTCTTGGACTCCTGGTAAAAGTACATAAGTTCTCCACATGGACTGTTCTTCGTCACCAACTGTATCGGAATTGGAGCTCCAGCATGATGGTAACATTTTTGGGTCTTGTTATAAAATGCCGTGTTCTGTTCACATAAGGTTAGATTTGAACGGCCATCAGGAATCCTGAAAAGTAGAAATTCAAAATTTTACAGCAGATTGATAACTGTTTCAAATTTGTCTATCGTAGATTAGAATTTGGAAGCTTAATGTGGTCATTAGCCAATTAGAGCATGCAGAATCGAATATTTTGGTAACGAAATTAGTGCTGTTTAAAGTCCTACCAGCTAGACTTTGATGTTTCCGTTATGATCCTACTTTTGACGCTTGAACTTGAATTTGTGCCCAGTGATGCTACATTGTAGGAGCAAATTAATAACGAATAAAAGCAATAGAATATGAGGGAATTCATGACTACTTCGTAATGGATATAGAACAATTGACGTAATAGAAAATTTAACACTGTCCGTTTACGATATTCCAAAAATGGAGCTTGACGATCCTAGTGGCTACTTCGGCTAGATTGGGTGATCAACAATGAAGAACATGTTTGTCTCTCTACGTCACGCAAATCAATTCTAACGAGTCTTCAATAATTTTTTGAAGCCTTGGAAGAATGAGAAGAAGGAATACCTACATAGTCTGTGTCTAACTTATTGGTTTGCAAATGTATGCCTACGAGTCATAGGATTAATGACAATATAAAATTATGACAATATACAGATCTGTACAGCCAACGGTTGCTGGTTCGTGTTGGTGGGTATGTAATGTGGATGATTATGATGAACGTCATGCACATCATTTCCATTGTAATCCTTTGAATATATTATTAAATGCATCATATTAAAATTCTGTGATGATCTAACTGTATTTACTGAATGTATTATTCATTACATTACAGATGTCCAGGACCAGTTTTTGTGGGCTAGGTCATCGACAATTCATTAAAAATGCAGTTTCAATTTTATAGTTCTGTAGAATAATTTTTACACACAATGTATGTGCATAACTTAAACTGCGTTGTCTTTTGTGTATTTTCTAAAAATAAATTGCTCTGGATTAGTGATAGCGATGTATTTACGACCAGCGTTTAAAAAATTAAACCCAAACCGTCTTATTGGTGAGGTTGGCAAAAATTTATCTGCATCAGCCGGGAATCGAACCCGGGTCGCCCGCGTGGCAGGCGAGCATTCTACCACTGAACACTGATGCTTCCTTGAAAAACTTGGTACGCCAAGCTACATTTTGAAACAATTTTTAAGCCTAAACCAGAATCAAATAGTGATGTTGAAATGAATCAAGTTAGTTTTATCACCAAGCAAGTATGAAGCTTGTCATGTTTCTCAAGTATTTTATCTCGTATTCTCTTGAATAGGCACAGTGCATTCAAAACCATAATTGCATACGGCATCAAATTTTCAACATCTCTTAATGGGATTTTCTTATAGAAGTCGCGCTTGAGTAAATGTAGGTATCCTGTGGTATTGTACATTTATTTTTAGGCTTATAGTTTAGAGTTGTTCGCACAACCACATCAAAATATTTTTATAGGCAAGACGTGATCGGTCATCGGTATAACATAATTCTTTCAATTCAATTGAACAGTGAATGTATGCAGAGGAAAAGTACGAAAAATAGAATTCCCGTAATCATCATAATGTATCTTCTATTCGATTGTATTGTAATGATACGAGGTACTTAAGTTGGGACAGTCATCATTTTCGTTTGAAATTACACCCATTTTCTGTGTGATTTTGTCAATTTTTTTCTCCAATTTCGGAGAATGTAGGAAATTACTGAGGAAAGGTGCTAATTAGCTGTAGAAGGTGGTATTTTTACACACGATCAGTGATCAGTCCACCAAAAATGCTGCATGACCTTCATCATCAGCTTTAAACGTTAACTTTTTTACTACTTTTATGACTTGTTTTATGGATGCAAAAAATACTAAATGTGTAATTTCATCGCTTGCAAAAAGTGTTTTATTGAACGAAATGCATTATGAGTAGAAGTTATTCACGGGATTAAATAAGAGTGAGAATAAGAATATATTATTAGTACAAATCTTTCGTATCAACATTATACGTTGATCATTCCTAAGTTGACGTTATGGAAGTTTTCAATCAATCAATATCACAACCAGAATTGTATTTTGGCTACAATTTAATCCACACAAACCTAGATGGAAGGAACAATAAATTATATGTTAAAAAGATGAATGAGTTGCTTTTGGAAATTATATCATATGAATTCGTTGTTGTCTTACGTCGAGGAAGATATCGTGGACGCATTGCCCCACATCCATAAATGTGACACAAGTGGGGTCGTCATTTCCCTTGACTTTATCGCCGTGTTCCTTGATACACTTGTCAACTCCGTCAATCAATGGCTTCCTTACCTTCTCAGGCATCACAGCCTCAATATATTTAAGAGCCTTCTCGTGGTTAATCTTTCCCTCGGGGGTCATCTATATTTCAACAAAGTTGCAATTTAAAATTGGTTTTGACTGAACCTAAACTTTTTAAATGAGCCTTAATTATCTTACCAAGTCCTTCTTTTCCAAAAGACACACTCCGAAACACTGAAATACGCAAAAAAATATTTTATAACTCAACGTGAAAAGTCCAGGTAATTGCTTAAAGCTACTCAGCCAACTTACAGCTAACTTATCGGCTGGAATTTTCCAAATGCTTTTAATCCCAACTTTATCCAGACATTCGGAAAGAACTGCCTTCTGAGAATCGTCCAATTTTACTTCTTCACCAGCACATGACGTTTCTTCTTGGGAGTACACGGCCTTAAAGAAATATAAAAGGAACACTATTTAGTCTACTACATACTCTTCTTTAGACTTTTCACAGAAATCTTCTTAAAAATATTCGCAATGCCAAATTTACTTACAGAAATTCCTAGTAAAAGGATTCCTAAAATTTGGGCTCGTGAAGCAATCATTTTTATGCAGTAACTCAGTTCACGGATAAGACGATATGAATATGGCCACAGTTTAGTATGAGATTGTCTGGAAATTATTGCAATGACAGAATCAGTTCCCAAACTGAAGGATATAACAATTTTCTAGGGGATATTTATAGACGATGCTAAATTGTCATCAAATCATACAGATATGTCCTATTTTCCAGAAATTTCCATGACCCATCATTGAATCAAACATGACACGATACACATGCCATGTTCAGTGAGCTTTCTATGTATTTCTATCATTTTGCAACGCTGAGTATATGTAACATTTCATTAGATCTCCCATGATGATGTTCCGAACTGTTATTAGAACCAGTTATTTGAGTTATCCTGTTATTTCCATGTCCGGCCGCGCTATTGTGTATGCCTTTAGACTGTCAGTTTTCACATTAAATTAAAATAAATTATTATGATTAACTTGAGGTTCGGGTGTGAATATGATTGCGGTGTTTGTAATGACGGGTTTAATAAACTGGGTACACGCAGAGGAAAGTCACAAGTTTAAAAATATGACCGTTTCTGTATTATAATATTAAGCAATTATGGAAATTCCATGCTGTGTTGTTTTGGTGTTCGATGTTCGTCAACCCGAGGAACGTGGTCTGAATTTGATTTGAGCAGTTCAATTTAAATTATGGTTGTTTAAATCCATTTAATAATGTTGCTAAATTGAAATTTTTCCCATTTTTAAAGCTTCATTTAAAGCTACATAAAATATTTCCACAGCACATACGAACTGTGATTTCACAAACTGCATAAGATACTTATTGTTGGACACAACCGGCATATTTCTTTGCAGTAGAATTTTGTTTGACAAACTTCATAATCCCATTCCCCTTGTGGCCGAACGCATCAACACAATTTAAGTGTTGAGAAACATGTTTGTCCGTAAATGTGAACCGCCATGATGGTATTGGTTTTGACATCGTTATTGCATTTGAATGACTATTGTCATTCGCAGCAGGAGTGTCTTTCTTTGTTTTCTCACTTCAAACCTCATGTAGCTTGCGTTCCCCATCAATTTAAGGTCCTTGGCATGATCCCACCCTCTAACTTCATGGGACGTGCTCTCGTGCAGCGCATTACAGAAATTGACAATTGAGGCTGAATGGCTCATAATGAGAACTGTGGATGTGGAACCGGGTTGGGCTTCGACTAAAATGTTTTCGCAAATTTCCTGTTACGAAACAAGTAAAAAAAACTCTTTTTTAGCACAATTTCCTTCACCTAAACTGTCAGCAACCTAAAAAAATTCCCAGTTTAATACATTACCGTAATAACGTTGAGCATTCTTAGCCCAACCTCTCGAAAACTTTCCCCTCCAGGAAAACTCCATTGGAGTGGCTGCACATTAAGAGCATACGCATACAACAGGGTCTCTTCATATGACCTTGATTCGTAGTCACCAAAGTTCTGTTTAAAAAATGCAAGAAATTACAAAATTTGTAACATTGCATCACGCAACAATAAGTATTAACGAAAAAAATACTACATATCTCAAATAACCCTTACCACTTCTCGTAGTCTTTGTTCGGTTTTGACAGAAATGTGACTAGAGCACTTTGACTGTTTCAGTACCCCTTTGCAGTAAGTACAGCTCGACCATAATCACTCGAGAATACATAATCGATTTTAACTGTTGACAAGTGACTACCTAAAAGATTCGTCTGTACTTTTCCCAGGTCCGTTAAAAGGTCCACCTCTGGTTCTGTAATCGTCCGATTCACATTTCCAGACGTTTCAGCGCTGTATGATAAGGAATATTTTATTGAATGTTATACAGGCTTCAAGTATTTTAGATGAAATCGCATTCAATTTTATAACTATCAAATCTTACTGTCTCGCCAAATAAACAACTACTTTTGAACTCGGAACACCCGTCATTCTGTGGAAATGATTTGTCTGGCTGGTAATCAAGAAAAGCCGGAGTGATCTTACTAAATACCAGATAGTTTGACTGAACACGGTGAAGGGTTGAGAAAAACTGAAATTTTTGGAGTTGTTATACAGAACCCCCATTTACAAGAATGCAATTACATTTGATTTAGTTATCTTATGAGTTATATGTGACTGAAGGTTGTTGAAATCTTTAAAAATTTTGTTTTTATGGGCATGTCAATTAAGTAGAACTCACGAGAATCAATCTTTGTAATTTTGGCCCTAGTAGGCCATTGGAAACCTTTTACTCTTAATAATACTCGCTCATTACTTAAACCTGTATACTATACGACTACATCCAAGAGGTAATAACCGTAAACCATTACTGTAACTGTCCAGATTTCCTGATAGCTGACTCACTGACTACTTGTAAGTGATTACTACACTACATAACTACATCTTACTGTTGTGTAACAGAATGTCTATACTCATTCCAGCATTCATCATTAAATTATTGACATTTTCCTTGTTGACAATCAGAATATATTTAGGAGGAAGCTGTGTAGGCTTCTAATGATACATTTTGAGAGTTAATGACGAATATTTTCATGAAAAAGTTGGTATATTATTTACACAAGAAAATGGTGCCCAATGAGCATGTATACCAGGTATGCTTTGAAATTTAATTGCTCCAGTTTCAGCTCATTGCAAAACTAAAAGCTGTAGGCTATGGCCGTTCTTATGCCCGTCCAGCTTGTATACAACTGCAAGCCTGGAATAGGAATATGAATATTTGTGCATCTTCTGTAGTACATAGAGATGGATACATTATTATTACACACATAATATTTATCGTATCCTAACTTGACTACTAAAATCATTTTGTAATTTGAAATGTTAAATGTAGTTCAAGCTCAAGTCAACACTAGTAGTAATGCAGTACACCATAAGTACAACATAACATAATGATAATTGTTGTATGAAAACATTCAAGGTCTTTCCCAGCATTATGTCGGCATTTCGAGCAAAAGATTCCTGTTCTTTTATGATTATCTAGCTAGTGGGTTTTGGTTGTCGTTCTCTTTAGATTTATCGTCTCGCCATTAAACATAGCTTTTATCCAGAGTTGCTCTGTAAATATACGCAACAATATTGCATCACCGCCCGTTGAGCTGCAGTGTAGTTAGTAATCGCAGCATATTCAACATGCTTCATTGTGTAGTAGCGTTGCTATTATTATTCCTAAACCCTGGACAGAAAACCCTGAACGTGTGAACTGCTTTTTACTTTTTAATGAATTGTGAGTTTTATAGGTTTGGTCAATACTCATAATGTAACTAACTTTCCATTGTTCACGATAAAAATTTCAATCATTTTTAATTCTTTGACAATAGGAGTTTCCTTCCTCATAAAAATTTCCGACAACTGAACTGCAATACCATTCTACACGATTAACTGTAATTAACAACTTTTCACATCTAAGAATGTACATACAATGTTGCGTAGATTTCTTACTCCAATATATTATGTAGCTATGTTTAGGTCAATTTAAAAAAAAGAAATTTAACATGTATTTAATGGATGCTAACGGAGTGCTCAAAGCTCATGTTATTTCCTAGGGTGTTATTGAGATTCTGTATAAAAATATTATTATGCGCATAACAATAATTTGTTTGTTCGTATTTCGGTGATGTACCCAAAAGAGATCATTTGTCGTATTTGTAAGGGAGCAAGTTTTTGCTACTTCTCATACGTAAACACCACAGCCTTTTGCCCGAGTCTTAATCTCCGCATTCCAGCGACCTCCGTTCATCTTCGTAAAAAGTAGATCAATATAGTGAAGCTGATGTTATCGACATTAGATGTTCATGAAAATAGCTCACCTTATGAAATGAAGGAGAGGGATATGCAGCGATAAGTACTCTAGCATATTATCCATAATAATTATTTCTCAATATCTGCCCTGATGACTCGGAGAAGCAATCACCAGCATCAGTAATCAACTCACTTGTTTACCTCGAAAAATAAACAAAAATATATAAGGTTACTACATAAATGTTCATTTATCAGCTTCCTACATCCCATCATCATCATTATTTATATGCACCATTTGAGTTGAGTACACAGAAGCTACTTCTTGTACCTGTGCTACATAATAAAAATGCTTGTAAAATACTTTTTCAATGTTGCTGCAAAACATGTGCCGAGCAAAGAAGTTGCAAAAATGACTACCAGTTACCAATCTAAAAGAGCACGACAGATGTGTAGTTTTTTGCACGCAACGTTAATATGAAATGTATGTATGTATGGAAGATGATGTTATTTGTTATGACTTATGATTTTGCATAAGGTAAATATAACGTAATACCGAAGAGCGTCAAGGGTAGCTAATAGGATTTTCTGCTGCAAATCAAATCAAACCAGAAGACCTTATACCTTTTAGCAGCGTAATCAAAATTTCATCCAGCGAGTGCAACAAAAGACATATAAAGAAGTTTCTATTGACCATATCAAAATGTATGCATATTACACGGTTTGATACGAGTCTAGTCCATTAGGTTTGTCTTTGGGCAGGGTAAGCACGCAGGACCACATATTATGCGAAATCGTCAAATAACTACTTTGTCAAGCGTCATATTTTGTTGCTTACTATAAAACTATATTATATCATCATCTTCTTCAACTTCCATCAAAAACTGACTTACCTTGTGAGTGAGTCGATCAGTTTTCGCTATTTTTCATCTGCAATTCTCATTTCACCTTGTGCGTTGAAGACAATTTTTCATGATTGTGTGGTTTAGTTGTTTGGACTTGACTGAGAATCTGTATGTTTTCCTTTGCTTCATAATTTAGATTCACACTATCACAATCTACCAATCCATATATTATTCAGTATACGCACTGGATTGCATGAAACAATGCCTAACATCTTAAAAAGCTTAAATAACAGTCAGCACAAAAAATGAGAATTG
Source organism: Orchesella cincta (assembly GCA_001718145.1). Taxonomy (NCBI): domain Eukaryota; kingdom Metazoa; phylum Arthropoda; class Collembola; order Entomobryomorpha; family Orchesellidae; genus Orchesella; species Orchesella cincta. The sequence goes on from LJIJ01000428.1 coordinate 38,355, forward strand.
TTTTATGTGAGACTCGTTCTGTTCCATCACATTATTACCACAAGATTGTCTAGACCAACCCTTGCGCTAGATAAGAAGGAACGAGAGTAAGGAAAGTAAGTAATATCCAGACATACACACACGTTGTTGGTTGGTCACTGGTTTTGACTTTGACTTTTGCTTTCGAGAAGTTGAGCAAGTTTTATTGAAAAAGATGAAGCATAACGAAGGATATATGTACCTATTGTATCTATGTGTATGTCGATGATGTTTGATGTTGTCCGTTCTCCATGATATAATTGGTAACTAAAACATTGTTCGCTTACGTTGTTCGCAAACATACATGAGCCAAAGCTGAATCTTTGCTGGAAGACTCAACTCAACGACAAAAGAGATGTAGTTTAGAAAAGGAAGCATTACAATGCTTGTGCCTGGTGTCCACTTGTACAAAGGGCAAATTAGTACTTTTTATGATGGAGCTTCCATGAAAAATGTTCTTATTGGAGAAGCGCATTAATAAACATAGTAGGTCTGCTATCACTAAGCTCTGAAACTGATTTTTATCGAAAACCTGTTGAAAATTCTCACGCTCTGTAAGCTAGATATAATTGGTGTGGTGTAGTGTTCAGTGAAATATTAGAAGGATAAATGTAAATTAAATGCAAACTACTCTGCTCCTTCCAGAACCTGACTGAAGACAGGATTTCGTCTTGGATGGCGAATCGGGCAAGAACCTCCTTTAGCAAGAGAGATAAAGTTCTAATTTAATGCGCGCAATTGGATTGGAGTTTCCGTTCGGGTTTTTAGCGAGTTTGAGTGTCAATGTTCAAGGTGGAAATCGTCAATGAACTTGTGACTTTGTGTAAGGTCACGGTGCAAGTCCGTTCGAGTACGAACTAGGGAGCATTTCATTTGATTTCAACTGGATTATGTGATTGTGAAGCTGGAGAAGTGAAGTGCATTCAGATTAGATAAGAGGAGTGAATTGATAATACAACTTTGTATTTATATCTTCTGCGTGAATGCAGTTTGTGCAACATTTTTGAGTTTTCACCAAAAAACACCTTATTTTGTCGAGAAATATGGCAACTGATACAAATGGGAGTAATGGGAAGAACAAGGAGATGGAGAGTAAAATCAGCGCATCTGAATCTAAACAGCGACTTCATGAAAAGATCCAACGGCCCCCTGGAAGTTGGTTGGCTCGAAAAGTAAAGACCATCTGGTATATGTTTTATGGTTTGTTGGTGCTGACCTTGAGATTAAAATTCTTCAGGGAAGTTTTTTCCCGACATCAGCGATATGATCCTAGTAGCGAGCCAAGTATGTCCAAAACTTGAATTACTATTGAAAATGGGTTTTTGGATAAGTGTTATGTAATATGTTTGTGACATGTAGGGAGACCGGGCGAAGTTGTTGTGATCACAGGAGGACCTCGTGGTATCGCTTATGAATTGGCTAAAAAGTTTCTGAAAATGGACTTTATTGTTATAATGGGTACGCACTTAATTCTTTATCCTATCGCATCAGTCAATTAATTTGAATGACATGTAAAGTGGACTCTGGGTAATAATTATAGGTGTTCGAGACGTCACCGCAAGTCAGACTCGCGTAGATCAAATTCGTCAGCAAGGCGTTTTCACTGGAACGATTCATCTCCTTCCCCTAAACTTAAAGTCCTTGGCTGCTACCAAAGAGTTTGCAGATGGTGTGCTCAAAATTACGAACCGTATTGACTTCTTGATCAACAACGGTAAAAAATAATTTTAGGCATAAAGAAATCTAATGAGCAAAAAATGTATGTCCTTGCTTTGCTTGGTGTGTGAATGCAATGCGCTGCAAGTCATGCTTTTTTATCTAAATAGTAATAATGTATTCGTTTTCTTTAATCTTCACACATTAGCTGGGGTGATGATGACTCCATATGAATGTACAGAAGACGGTTACGAAAGCAATTTCAAGTAAACTATTTGAGCCACTTCCTTCTCACCTTGTTGTTATTGCCGGCCATTAAGAGCACATCTTTGGAGAGAGATCGCAGCTGCAGGATCATTAATACTTCTTCGGTTTATCATCATGCTGGATCAATAAATTTCGATGATTTAGAAACAAGGTATATTTTGTTGGGGCAAAGTGACACTAAATGACAATTATGGACGATAACATGCTGTTTTTTAATAATCCCTTGCAGAGAGGTTTACGCTTCCCCGAAAAGCTACTTTGACTCAAAATTGTGTATAGTCATGTTCACAAAACAGTTGGAGAAACGGCTCCAAGAGGAGAAAGCAAATATTCATACTTATTCTGTTCACCCTGGAGCAATCCCAACAGATCTTTGGTCCGAAGCTGGTGGATTTCATTCATTCGTTTCTTGCTTTCTTAAACCCTTACTTCCGGTAAAAATATTGCATATAAAGGAAACTGAAATTTCCGTTATATCCCTGCTGGTTTTTTCTGCATGTATTTCTATTCATGTTTTTGACAGGATATGGAAGATGGTGCAGATGCAATTATCTACGCAGCCCTCTCCAGTAAACTGGAAAGTAAGGGTGGATCTTATTTGGAAAGGTTGAGATTAACAAACGTTTCTTCAAGAGCAAACAATGTGTATAACCAAGAGGTTCTCTGGAGTCGGTCTGAATTCTTTTGTCAAGCTTTGGTGTAGTTTTAAAAGCTCATCACTCCAAGACAACTTTTTATATGAAATGATTCTGTGTGGAATATGCTTCGATTCCATGTTATAAGCTGTATTATTTTCTGAGATTAATTAATATTGGTAAGTACAACTGAACTGAAAAATGAAGAAAATACAAGGATCTTATTATAGTACTTTAATCCTTCGTCGTTTGGAATCAGCGAAAATGTGCTAATTTTTTTTATGTGCAATAGATGCCTGAATCGTGTGTACTATACCTGCAGTCATGCAGTGCGTAATATTTTATTGTCCTTCATAATGTATGTTATATCTGTATAAATAAAGTATGGTCTATATTATTATGGTGCCTCGTAGTTCTAGTAGTAAAATGTTAAACAACGACATTTTTAGCTTCAGCTGTCCCTCTGGTATTACTTAATGTTTACTACACGATCTTCTATAAACTAAATGATTTCACTAGTGTAGTTCTTGTAAAATTGATTTAATAAAGTAATGTAAATGTAAACGACGGCAGAGAGCAAAAGAGGAATGTCAAACAGCGACTAATACTTCTTTTATTTTGACATGACACCAAACAATCTACATTTTCACATAAAATTTTCACAAACATGTGCAATTAGGTTATAATTGTTGAAAAAGTTGTTCTAGGGGTAAACTGCGACAACTTGTAATTCTAAATCTGACCTGGTCATTTCACAAAATGTCTTTTTTAGCTCACAATATCCACCCTTCTTGTGAAAGTTTATGTACTAAAAATCTTCCTATTCAAATGCATATGTTCAAAAATATTTTATGGTTTTTTTCGATTAAGCATTTCGTTTGATGATGATAATATACTTAATGAGGAACTTCCGGTGATGTCTTGCTACACAATCCACCCGGTAAGTAGCTGCATAATCAATTGGAAGTTTACAAAACAAATTAGGATACATATATTTCGAGAGACTTATCGTTAGCATGTTGTTTACAAAATATAACTTCATCATACGATTCGTGCTCATACTTTCGAATGACGTGAATGTATTAATGTGAATTTTTAGAGTAAATCACGCCATGACTCTGATCGTGCAAGAGAAACATGCAAACGATGGGATATGTTGAGACGCAAATAAAATTATTTACTTAAATTTAGAGCTACCTTTTTATTAGGACTAGTTGACAATTTCACTGTACCTGCGAAGGCGACTGTCAAGGGCATTCAAAAGTTGGATACAACAAACTAATATCGTTACTTCGTTGATCGCTGTTTTCCTTCAAAAAATGCTTCAACATGCATTGCATGTTTTGTAAAAAGTATGAAAATACCGGAAGAAAAAGAATGGAGAACTCATATTTGTCATGAATGATTGATTTCAACATGAAAGTGGAACTGGCTGATCAATTTGTAGGAAATGTTCATATTCTCAGAGAACTGCAAAAATATTTAGAATTAATTTTTTTTCAAAACTTAAGATAATCAGTCAATCCACACTAAAATGTTTCCTAAATTTAAATCTAACCCGAGTGCATTTCTGAACGTATTTATCACTCTTTTGATAAGCAGTCTACTTTTGAAAATGACTGATAGCCAGGAAGATTGGCCGGTAGTAATTGATCCATTCCCACCAATTGATCAAATACCACCAGAACCACCAGCGACACCTCCGCCAACTGTAGACTGCACATACGCTTGTCAACCGAAAATTGACGATGCGTTGGCCCAAATAGGTAAAAAAATAATTCGTAGCAAGAAAATAGTTTTAAAACCACCTCTTTAGCCGAAAAATGACTACTAGTTTTAAAAGAGGTTATGAAAATACATTGATATTTTATTTTCTCGTGTAGCTGCGTTGCAACAACAGTTGAATGACGCAAACTCCTCATTATTTGCGAGAATCCTGAATATAGAAGCGGGCAACAATAATAATGGGATGGCTCAAAGAGTATCAAACTTGGAAGTCTACCTCCCGTCTAACATTTCAGTAGTAAACTCAAAAATTGACAATGACCTCTTCGCACTTCGTACTGGCTTATCGGATGATATTGCAACACTTCGACGTGAATTGGAGCTAAAAATTAGCAACATTCCATCAACAGGGGGTGGTGGAGGAGACGGGGGAGCAAAAGCAACAGAAGTGTATTATAATTTGACTAATAGGATAAATAATTTGGAGTCTGGCAAAATACAAATGTTGATAACCGACAACAATTTGTGGAGATCGAATTTCCGAGTTGTGAATGCCACTTTTGCAAAGCTCAGGAAAAGCAATAATGGTAACAACGTTGTGTTGACTGGATGAAATGTAAATCGTAGACTGTGTGAAATTACACAAACCATTTTATTAGTAACATCATTTCCTAAATGCCACTTTATTCGCTTTGTATAAACTAATCTATATAATTAACAAATAAAAAATATTTCTTTAAAAACTAAACTACAAAATTGCATACTGTTCGTAGAGCAAGTCTCGGATTTGGTAATAGTCTGTTGATAAACAACCTTCCACAGTCAACCTTCCAGTTTCTTGCTACAGAGAAAGCCATAAAAAGTTAACAATTAAGTATAATTACTACTTTTACTATATAATAATTCTATTTAAAATTACAATCAACTTACTCTTCGTAATGCCACAGTTCCATTGGAGCACAAAGCACACCTCCGGAAAATTCTGAAGCAATACCATGTTTTGCAAGCACTTGCTTAAAGTCTGAAAGTTTGATTTCGTTCACAAAAACTGTGGAATGCTCCGAAATCTGCAACGCAGTTTTTAAAATATAAAAACACATGCATTAGCACATGATCCAAAGAACTATTGTTTAGGTGAAATGGACACGGTTTTACCTCCATAGCGTCTAAAGGCTGTAGGCTGGGGATTAGAATATTTCCTTATCATCTGCAATGTAAGTAAATCGATCTTCATAGTACGTGCTCAATGAGTTAAAATAAAGTATAAACAATTTCAAATTAATGTGTGAACACTTACGTGAGATGTTTTCAGATGTAGGATCATCCATCATTAGATCACCTTCAATCCAAGCAAGTTCGGCGTCACGACCTCGTCTCAAGTCCAAGGAGGAAACCAAAGCGTCCTTTAGTCGTACCTAAAATATACAGTAAAGCATTTTGATATAAACAAAACTGAACATCACTTGTCCAAGTTCCTAAGCACAAAACCCAAAGTATTAATCGCCAACCTGATAGATGTGACTTTCGGTGGTTGCATCAACAACTTCCCCCAGCTTCGGTCTGTAAATTATTGTTTCTGGCGAAAGACGAGTACATGAATCCGCCAGAGCTTCAACACAGTCAGGGCTTCCTCGAGTTATAATCAGTCTTCGTGGTTTCATCTGACGAAAACAATTATTTTTATATAAGAAAACATATTGTATTTTAATTTTAAACTATCACACACAAACACAAACCGTAATAACTATCTATCGTAATCTTATGGTGATGGTGCTGACCTGCTCCAAAAGTTTTTGCAGTGATTCTCCATCAGATCGACCTTCAAAATCAATGAAGATCACGGAACAGCTAAAGTTAAGCTTTTGTTTGAAGGAGGTGCACTTTGTCGGAATTTCTGCGTCGGCTATCAAAACACCTTTGTTGACCTTCTTTTCATGTTTAAACTCTATGTCGTAATCGTAGTTGGTTTCTGTAATAATGAAGTCTTCTGGCCTGTAAAAATTATTAATTATGAATAAATAATGATGGAGCACTTTCACTTGAATATTATATGAGCTACCAAACACTACATACCTAATAAACTCTCCGTATTCATCTGCACGAATTTTTTCTTCAAACATGGGATATACTGGATAGCGACTGCGAGAGGATTTAAATAGCCCTGTATCTACTTTTGTTTCCATTCCTGGTTTAATGAAAAGATCGTGACTAACTCTATTGCCACGGAAGATTCCAGTTATTTTAATTTCTGAATCGGAGTCATCTGAGTCGTCAGAATCTATTACTGCCTCTCTGTAAAGAGACAATAGTTTTACTGCTTATTTTCTGAAAATGTTCAAGTGATAATTCAAGTCGTTCTAAATATTTATTGACTGAATTGACTTACCGTTTCTCCTTCTTAACTCGATATTCCTTTTCTCTTTGCAGACGATAGAACTCTTCTAACTCTCTTTCTTCGAGTTGAATCCGCTGATTTACTTCTAGTTCAATTGAATGTGGTTTCGGATTTTCTATTAATTGCCACGCAAGTGTTCCTTGAGCTGGCCTATTGGTCAATATAACGCAATTCTTTTTGTCTTGACACCACTGTATAAACAGGTCCCTTGCGTGGCCAAACTCCAAATCTTGTCCACTTGCCAGCACAACCTTTATCAACGTTGCAATAATGATGTTACATACAAATCTTATAAGCTTGAATCTAAGTCATTTGTATCCTGTTTACCTTTGGCGACGTTATTCTTGCGGATTCTGCGAGAGTGTGACAAATCTGGAGATGTTTAAATTGGAATGGATTGCTTCGGGCCCCTTCAAAACTTCGCATTAACTTTTCACTCATCCACTCAATCTGCAAAACGTTAAAATTAAAAACGGTAACGTACGCGCTTTTCTTACATTTTAAAAGTTGACTAACTAATAATTTCACCTGAGATTTTGCAAATTCCAAAACATTATAGGCCACATTGTTCACTAATGCCAATGAGTACGGTGACAATCCAGAGTCTTTGCTTCTCCATAATTGGTCCAACATGTGCGCTAACTCCAGAACCCGGCCGGCAGTGTCAACTGCTATAAGGACGTTTCCTCCACTTCTCAACGTGTGAAGAATATTTGCTAAAATCACATTAAAAGTGTCACATAAGCATTAATGTTTTCATAATTTTGCATTTATATTAATATGCACAATGTTACACATACCCAGCAATTGTTCATCCCGTTCTCGTCTTCGAGTTTGAATATAATTTGCATTATACGCATCAGTTATGAAAAGGCTAGGCCTTTGAATTCTATCTAGTTCACATCCATTAAGGTGACGCTCCTTCTTATGATTAAAATCGACAGCATAGTAAATATCCTCCTCGCCGATTTTGACAATCTTCCATATTGTTCCACCAATCATGTGCCCAGCAGGAAGTGGAGTGAGTGTTAGCCCATAACCTTTCCCTACACACATTAACAACATATTATATTAAAACCTTTTGCTTGCATTTTAAAGTCAACTTCTTACTGCTTAACCACATACCTGATAAGCTAACAGACTGATTATATTTCAACTGCTGAACTTGATCGAATGCTGAATCCACATCATCCAAATTGTACAAATCAAAATCCTGTGTGGTCGACTTTGACACATAGTAATCATACAGAAACATTTGTCCATTTTGTGAACTGGAATGGTGGCAAAGACAGGACACGAGAGATCAAGCCTTCCAACAAGAAACGGGAGTGCTCCGATATGATCCAAATCCGGATATGATAAAAGAACAGCGTCAATTCGAGGCCATTCTAAAAATCATATGACACAGCATGAATTAAACTTGTCATCATTTTTGTGTCAGTATTGGACAATCAATCAATCTACAATGTTCCACATTACTTTTTCAATTCCTCCAAATAAGACTCTTCACACTGCTCTGACCAGCCGCAATCCAATAGAATTCTGAATTCATCCACCTGCATCACGTAACAAGGCGGGTTTCGTGTCCTCCGCCCCCGGACATCGTGTAGAATTTAATAATTGATGTCATCTTTCAAATTTCATCCGTTTCTGCTCACTCAAATAGTTACTACAATTTATAAATTTAATGATGAATAAATGATGCCATAAATCAAACGCCGAAGCCACCCAAGCAAACGCTTTCACTATCTGTTTGTCTGCAGAACCAACTTGATTTAATTGCGGTTTAGCAACAATCACCATCATTTTAACAAAAAACTAACAAGTTTCCAAAACCAAAACAATCAACAACTCGACTAAATTCAAGCCGGGTCTGAATATATGCTGTATCTGTATTTTTTGTTGTTGGATAGAAATATCTTCTTTGAGCCATTTGCCCTCAACACCAGCGGCTTATGTGAAAAGGTGTTTTTATGACGTGAACAATGTATGGGAGATATAGAGTAGCAGCAACTTTCAGATATTCGATACACAAAATACAAATGTCCTTATGGATGTCCTATCTATTCCTTTATAATAACAACGTGTCGTGTTCTTGCATCTTGTCACATAAGACGAAGCATTGTTGATTACAATCAACCTCAAATTTCATCTTATTTTTGTACCATATGATGAAATAGCCAAACGATAACCCATTTGATTTACAATTTACTTTATCGGTTGAGATACGGGTCGAATAAAAATTATAGAGTTTGTGCGCACACAGTACAAAATTAGTATTCAGTATCAACGAGAAAGCTTATTCCCAGCAGTATTTCACTGTCACCTCCAAGATAAGATTGTTGTAGAGGTCAAAATGGTTTACCTGGAAAACGATGCAGTAAGTCATTTCAAAGGATAGTCATGTTAATCATTAAATTTAAATCTGAAAAGGATTATAAAATGAGTTGATAACCCGTTTCTTCCTGTAGTTCCTCAACGAGCTCGTTAGGATGTTTAGCAAATCGAAGGTGAAAGGAAATGGAACCGTTTATGTTATAATGAAGAAATGTAAGTTTGTGATGGATTAAAACAACCAAAAATTGTCCGCTATCATATTGATTTAAATTTTGGCTTCCGTTTACAGTTGATGGCACTAAAAGAGCCGCAGCCACCACCGTCACCAAAAAGAGCTCTGGAACTGGTAAACAGAAGAAAACTCAAAAAGTTTCAGAAGAACCTACTCCTGCCCATGCCTGTCTTATTAGGGCGAAATTGCAGAATCGAAAAATTGCTACCTTTGTAAGTTATCTTTACCTGTGCCTCTATCTGTAGTGTTTGTACTTGATCTGATAATTTCAATTAAGTACTTTTTCATTTGAAAAGGTTCCAGCCAAAGAAGTAAATCGTTTTCAGTTGGCCTACTGTAGCGTACTTAGAGGAAATATGGATGCATTGAAGAAAACTAAGAAGAACAAAAGCAAATCTGTAAGGCGACCTCCTAAATATCTCAACTTTCTCCATACGCTTTGCGGTTCATTAAAAGTTATGTTTTTATATTAATTTTCTTAGCGAAATTATGTCACGTAACACGCAAAGATATTATGGTAGCTTAAAAATATATGTGTGAAATCAAAATCATATACATATGCGAGTATGTATGAGTGAAGTAATATTCATCGGTTAGGAAATGCAAGATGCTTAAAATCGAAATAATGTATGTCAAATATAGTGATAGGTTTAAGTTTCTTTATTCAGTAATTAGTGTAGAATGGATATTTGTATATTGAAATGTACACAAAAATACTTTTTGCAAACTATTGAAAAGTATCATGACAGGTGCAAATAAACGTATTAAAAACCAACCAATCAAACAGGGTTTTATTTTATTTGTTAAACAATACCAAAGAGCTGCTAAAACTTTAGACAATTTTATGGACAGCAGAAGTCTCAGCAAGATAATGAAAATTTAATATCATCATATTCAAAGCAGAGCACATCAGTATGTATGAGCATTATTGGAGGTAATTATAATTTATTTGGCGAATGATATTTTCCTTTGCTGGATGTGTCTTCTATTAAAAGTGAAAGTATCGAGTATACTAAAAATAAGCTACTTTCCTTTCCGTCTTCCTTTTCCTAATGACGGTAAGGATTGTTTGGAAGAAAAGGTGCTGCAAGTGGGTGAGTATACTGCCTGCTGAGATAGGGGCAGAGTGCTACCCACTCTGGGGCCACCGTTGCTTGCGAAAGAATGCATTCATTTGCACATTTTACGAGTGCGTCCGCCTAAAGAGAAAGTAACATTGAATATTACGAACTATAATCCACGAGAGATTTAACTTTCTCCAAAAACTTTCATTTGTGAAAGTGAGTGGGGGCAAAGTGAGACTCTGTTACCTTAAAGCAGTGGTCACAACCAAAGATACAGATATCAATAGGCTGCAACTCGTAGTGAGGCTCGTTACTGCTTTGATCCATGGGTTTAGCTGAGATGCTTCCGATAACAGAGAGGAGCGTCATGGCTGAAGCGAGAAGGATTACGGTTTTACCTAAAAACAAATACAGACATTGTCACTGGAGGAAACTCGTATTTAGAAATGAGAGGCGAATAAAAGGAAACGCTATTTTTAACCTGATTCCATGCTGAGATTGTTGTCGTTATGATTGAATGTCCAAAGCTTTTGATCAGCGTGACAAGCACACACACAACTTTCTCAATGAAAGGCTGTAGAAAAGAGCAAGATCAGTGAACGGTGGAAGAAATATTACCAACAAGTGAACTTTCTACTGTTGCGAGTGAACATGAGCTCTCAAACCAACTCTTCGGAGTCTGGAAGCTGAATAACAAGCTGAGAAAGAACTCACCCCTCTTTATCCAAAAATCGTGGAGCTTGCAACTCATATTGTCTCTTCCATTTCCATCCGAACCATACTTTACATAGCCGTTTGGACTGTTGTGATGTGGTTAACTTTAGCACTAGCTTTTAGACACACAGATCGACTTTAATAAAAGTTTCAAAGCCAATCTATATGACACTAAAGCAATAGATCTTGAAATGTATGCTTATTTTCTATGAAATGCTTGTGATCCTAGCCACTATATTCAATAAATTTTGATTCATGTCAAAACCTGAAAGCCAAACAAGTTGTAGAATTTGATTAGTTGATATTTATAGCATTAATGTGAAATATGTATCATCTACGAGATGATCTTTACTAAATTCTAACTTGTTGCCATCTAATAACATTTGTGAACCATGATGCTAGGTATAGTCAAGCCGTTATTTCCTTTTCAGATCTTGTGTCTGAACTCTGAACACAAGAATGTACGGTTTCGATTTTTCCTTGCTAATAAGATTTTTTCCTTTTCCTCGAATATCCTCCTTATTTTACATGCCAAAGGAAGCTTCCACATGACATAAAGAAGCATCATATTTATTAGCCATCCATTAACATATCATATTAAGTATGTCAGCGGAAGGGAGAATAGGAAGCATCGATAAACTTCAGTTTTGAGAATCGTTGATGCGTAGAGAAACTACAAACTGGAGAAAGTACAAGTGCATGAAACCAAATACGCTAATGTATGCTTAAAAACTCTTTTTTATGAAACATAGGTATCTCAAACTTGCTCAGAAATTATTTCATTGGAAAGTAGATGGGTTGGCCTAACTTAAGGCTGCGTAGGTTGGTGGAGGAAGGAAGGGAAAAAAAGAAAAAAGCTATCTAGGCTTAAAATTTTCATGTTGATAATCCTTCTTTGTTGGTAATGCTTCGACTAGTTTTTAAGTAATTTTTTTTTGCTTGACCGTCTGTCTGTCCCTGTACCCTGCTTCCATAGCGCGTCCCAATACACCAAATATTTTCAAGCAAAATTTCATTTTTATAGATATGCGGACCGTACTATGTAAAAAAAATTTCAGGTGAAAGACAACGATAATTATCATACATTAGTAATGGAAATTCGTATAATAAACAGAACATCTATTAAGTTTCTAGTTTGTTAGTAGAACCTTTTTTGTAGAATTGGAATGAGCTTAGGCTAACAAAGATTGTGAGCTGGAAAGCTATTTTTGGGAGAGATTTTCCTCAACTTTACAAAATTTTACGGAGGGGCAACTTGAGAGATTCATAATCCCTGACTGCGTAGGATTATTTAAGTAGTAAAATTTCTACCATACTGCATTTTTTGAGCCTCCTTGTGTAGTGGAGAACTTAGTTTTTTAATTGAGTGGGAGTTCAGTTCGTATTTTAGCAGTTGAACCACCCACAAATGTTTTCAACTATGAAAGTTCTATAAATTAAAAATCCACATACACATCCCTCGAGTTTGAGCAACATCATCATCATCGTTTCTTTCGTTGCGAATTCATCTTTTATATAACTAGAATTTTACAAGGACTCGATGTGATTTTAATGGAATAGACAACGGGAAACTGGCAAAGACAATATTATGTCTATCGTATTGTGTGACCAATGAAACTATTTGCAATTTGATGAATTCACTAATGCTATATGTTCACACGCTACTTATCGTTAGAAAATTAGTCACTACATGAAATCACTGTTACACAAATGAATGACGTCTCCTATGGATCTAACTGGAGTGACAAAAGTTTTTTTTCTCAAGGGGCTCACTTGATGGGAAGAAAAAGTTCATTAAAGTAATTCATTGAGATAAGACGAACATCATCATCATACTAAAAAGTTCGATGTCTGAGACATCATGTCTCCCAACAAGTATCCAACTGCTTAATTAGGAAAGCAAACAAGTGTTTTGTTCATCTTCCGGAAAGGATGTTTGCCAATTCCGCACTCGCTCTGGTATAATGAGTTTTATGTTGCTAGAAATGTTTAGTACACTAGCCAAACCGACAGCCAAAGAGCACTACTACTCGTTTTGAACCAACCTGAATATCATGCATGTTCCAGTTCTCATCCTCCATTCCACTTTCCCTTCAATGTGTATTACCTTTATTATGTTGGGTAGCAGAAATTATTACAAATGGTGTCAACTGCCACGTAAAATTTCGGCGAATCATTCCTTACGGGTGAAACTACGATGATAAGTAAGTGATGTAGCGGGGGTGGTTATAGCGTTTTTGGGTTAATGCTGGAAACTTGTGCAATTGGATCACGTTCAATACGTATTTCACAATTGATAATTATTACTAATTACATTCCACATTCATGCGATTGCGAAATGGCGCTCGATATCCATATTATCCGTCTTCTTGTTGCAAAACAGATCACCAGACCAGTCATTTTCAGGTGAAGGCTTGATCATTCTGCTATAGTTCCGTATAATATTCGTTTGGGATTGCTTAACGTTGAAAGCCTGTCATCTTATGAATGCATACTTTCCTGCGAAATTTTGCTTTCTCCTTTCAGGGTATTGCCAATAACTTTTTCTGGATTTTTTTTATTCTTGGAAAGATGTGATGAAATTGACAAGATATAATTATAATATATTTCAGAGGTAGTCGGTGTGTAAGATGAGCTGCTCTCCAGTATTAATAAAAAAAATTCTTTAACACAAATCCTTAACGAAATGTACTTGTAGAGTAGATTAAGTAAGAAAGTACCAAGAAATGTTTCCACGCAGGATGCTATGTTGCAATGCAAACCTGAGCCCGCACGGCACGAGAGTCTGAATCACATTTAGTAAGTGGAACCACCATATTTACATTAGTAATTCCATACATATTTCTACATAGACAATTTTCTGAGTGCATGGCAAACGTGTTTCAGAGTCACTTATTTCGAGTCACTAAATCTCTTTCGTAGTTGAGTGAAATAAATCTCTAATGCTTCTGACCTGGCCGTATTTCACTTTTAAACTATTGTGGTTGTGCCAGTCAAATGTGTGAAGATGAGTGGGATGATAATAATGACAAAAACCATTATTCACATTTGGAAACGTAAGTATTAAGTACATATTATGAGAATAAGAAAGCCCTTGAGGTTAAATTTAGATGCATGCAAAGTAAACCTTTCTGTTGTTTTAATAACCACTTTCAGAATTCTAGTGCGCAGTGCATCTACATTTAAAAAACAATGGGCACTTTCTTCTGTATTCTATGCTTAGTTGTCAAAATCACTTTTTAAGGGAACGAAATTCACAATTTTTATTAGTTTATCCATTAACCACCGCTCTTCAACCACTTTCCAATACCGTAAGACTTTCATTTAGCATCTGTAGAAGAAAGCAGCATTGTGAGGGTGTGTAATGTGTGTACGCATTGGGAACTGAGATTAAAAGTTGGATGAACTAATCCGGTAGTCTTAGGGGCTGTTTTTGTAGGATTTACGCATTTATGGATTCCACTTAATGAAAAACTCATGCTACGTAATATATCCTCTTGTTCAAATTTAGATCAGTCTCTGCTTCTCGTTTCACTCCCACAACGACAACCTTCAACCTCTCAGAAAGCCTTGAACACATTTAGTATATCGCCATTACCTCGAGTATCAGGGTTTATCTGTATCATTGTTTGGACTTTCAGTAAGTTCATTTCAAATTTCTGACGTCATTATGCGGGACTATGTTAGAAATGTAGTAGTGACCGGGTTTTAAAGTTGAACAGTGAACTAATTTATTGCTTTGAGAGATTATGCGATTTGTCACTTTTTGGCAATTTGAAACCTGGCATAAACATTTTTATTAGTACACGTTTAATCTGTTCACGTCTATGCTGGATAACATTAAAAACCATTACTACGCCAATGTTTTCCTTCCACAATTTAATTTCCATTTCAGATCCTCAGCCCACATACTGGTACGTACTTTCTCCTCATCTAGAGTGTGCTTCATACTGTGTGCTAGTGAACTTTCTCTACTTATACCTACAAAAACTTCTATTTCACCATCAACTTCCGCATGGGGTGTTTTGAGATTCAGAACATTTCCCATTGCTGTTTTTAATTTATTTATTCATACGTTATAATATGCGTAAAAATGTCTTGCTTCTCTTTTCATTATTCCCATGAAACTGGTCGACTCAATTAAGCTAATAGGATACACTTCCTGTGTAAGTACGAAATCATGAAACCACTTCTATTTCTATTTCTATAACAATATTCAAGTATAATATAATGAATCTCGTTTCGCCCTCCATCCATCAACTCGTTGATTGCTTCTTAAGTGTTCATGATACTTCAAATCTCATACCAATTTTTAAAGCAATTGAAGGTCACAGAAAAAGTTACATAGCCTGAGTTGTTTTAAGCGTAGGATGTAAACTACCCAGTCCGATCTTCCAATTCTAAAACAAATTATCATGTCACATTAGATGAAAAATGTCTTGAATCAACAAGTGCGGAATGAGATTCAAGAAAGAAAGCAGCATAAGTAATGAGGAAAGTGGTTCCGGCCAGTTTATTTTCTCTTCGACTAAACTTTTACATGTAAGTATAAAACGGTTTCTCACTTCACCCCAGGCTTGAGGATATTAAAACCCAGGGTCCCCATTCACACTTTTGAGGTACTTTAACATAATGATAACATGTAATTGTATCTCCTTCTTTCGGAATTATTGTGTGGTCGTTGAAGCTGAGCCCACATTCGATCCCATTTCTAATAGTTTCCACTTCCTGTTTCAAATGCTTCAGTGAGTGCAGAGGACCTAGTGGAGAGTATAATGATACATCATATATGGACAACAGTTTGACACCAAATTGAAACTAATGAGTTATTATTACTATAATGTCATTATCATGTACCATCATATAACAATTCCAAATCTCTTGTTAATCTAAAAAACGAGCTTTTTACTAGGGAGCCTTTTACGCATCTTGAGCCTGCAACAGGAATCTTTTTCCTTCCTTCTGTAATGGTGAATACAGCTAAAACATTTGCTTCTCCTACAACTTCCTCTTTTTCCTTTTGCGGAAGCCTTTTCTCTATATCCTTCACCATCCCTTCTACCATCCTGTATATAATGTTTGTGAGAAGGTAATCCACTTTCAGCTCTTTGCATAATGGTTTAAGCTTCTCTGGAATGGCAACGTTAAAGCCGTAAATGCAAGCTTGAAAAGCTTCGGCGAGTTTCACATCGCTTTCGCTTATGTCTCCAACACGCTGAAAAAAATGAATTCAGTTTTGTACCAATTTACGTACCAAACTCGTTTAAACCGTTGCCCACAAAAGCAGATGCACACAACTGCCATACCATAATGAATAACATCCATCCTGCATTGGACTATGGCAGTCGTAGGTATCTAACACGTCCAAAATTGCTTCCACGGATCCATCAGCGTCTCCTTTTATTATAACACTGTGCCGGATAGAATCATCGTCAACAATCTCCTTTTGTCGAGGGCCTTGTCTTCTGATTTTATATCTACCTTGCTTTCTCTTTTCAGCCAGCATGGCTTTATATTCCTGAAAGACACAGTGTAACATAATGCTATTACGATGATGGACTACATGTTAAAAATTCAACACATGCTACATTTTCCAAGCTTTTACTGCTGTGCGGGTGGGTGTTTGCATGTAATGCGCTTATCCAGAAAGACACATACACAAGTTCGCAGCTACTCACCTTATTATAGTCGTCCATCTTTGTCTTTATCACTTCCTCGTCCTGCTTCTGTTTCTCAGTCATCTCCATGTTCTGTCTCAATTGAATTATTTGATGAGCCATTTTCTGTAAATTATGATGATTGAATGAAGAAATTTGAGAGAACAATAATATTCATATTCCATGCATAAGCAGTAGCAGAATTATGCAAATGAACAAAAAATATTCAATCTAAGTACCTCAGACTCTACTTCATAAATTTTTTCACCGGCCGGCTGGGTAGATCCCTCCATCCTATTACTTCTACAGGTGTTGATGGAGTGGCTTTTGTCAAGGGATTACCTGTATGATCGAACATTCCTCGCACCTAAAATAGTGAACCATTAAATAATCTCTCAATTGCGTCATAACGTTAAAACGCATGTTTCATATATCTTCTGTTCTTCTGGCCTGATTATCGATTGTAAAATAGGTAGATGATGATAGATAATGTCATCATTATACCTTTGCCCAAGCCGTACCAGCAACAAGAATAGAACTTTTTCTGAGAACTCCTCGCTCCACCAACGCTGTGCAAAGCCGCCCACGGCCGGGATCGACTTTAGATTCAATGACTACACCTTCTATTGGACCTTTTCCTTCGCTTCGTAAATTCATTAAGTCAGTCTGTAATGAACCAATTAAACCATTAAAACTAATAGCAGGTTGCACAATGAATCTGGAAACGAAATTCAGCTAGAAGATACTTGACAGCTTACCTGTACTAGAATTGCGTCCACGAGCTGGCTGAGATTTGTACCCTTCGTCGCTGAGATAGGAACGCATTGAACATCACCACCAAATTCTTCCAACTGGATAGCTTCTTGCAACAGCATTCTTTTGGTTTTATCCTTGATTGCGAAATAAAATAATTTCCTTCATTTCCGGCCATTCGATATCCTTAGGCATACTATGACGCAACTTTTGGTACACGTCTAATATATTTATAAAAGTATTTGGATTAATAGAATGAGAATTACATACCACATCGGCATTGTGCTTATCAATCTTGTTTATGGCTACTATCATCGGGGCTGCAAAACCACAAATTTATTTTTTCGTTTTTATGTGTTTTTACTGATTGACGATAAATAAATGACAGCAAAAGAATCGAGTTGCTTAAAATTGGATCTTACCATTAGCTTCTTTAATCATTCGAAGTGATTCTCGAGTTTGCTCCATTACTCCATCATTCCGCTGCTACAACTAATACTACAAGATCTGTTACCTATAAATAAGTTAAATGATCAAGTAATTTTAGACTTTCTCCTTAGGCTTACTTGAGCTCCTCTACTTCTTAAAGCTGAAAATGCAGCATGACCCGGTGTGTCCAAAAATGTTACTTGACGATCATTTACCTTTACTGCAATCGAAATGTTGGAAATGTAGGGTCAAAAAATACTGGCAAAGGCAGATTAATAGACATGAGATGCACATACCTGTAAATGCCCCAATATGTTGCGTAATGCCACCAGCTTCTCCCTCTGCCACTTTAGTATGTCGTAAAGCATCCAGCAAAGACGTTTTTCCATGGTCTACATGTCCCATAATAGTGACAACTGGAGGTCTGCTGACAAGATCGGCTTCCACAATAGGACGCGCTTCAAATCTTCCATCTTTTTCTCCTTTTTAGCTTCCAGTTGCGGCGGGGTACTAATTTTGATCTATATCCAAGTCTCTTAATAATTTCCCGTATCACTTCCAGGTCATCTATTGGAACATGGGAGTTATCATAATTCACCGCTGCGGGGATGTATACATGGCTTCAAAGATGTCATCTGCACACATAAAAAACAATTTGCTTGAATCAAACAATTAAGAAACTTTCATTTTTCTTAATCCTGCATATTTTCTATGAAATACCTTCAGGTCGATTAACAACTTTCGCCAGCTCCTTAACTGTGATATTTTTCCAAATCGACATAACTGGGGCCAGCTTCGCCTTTTTATCTGGAAGCGCATTTCGAGTTTTATTAGTCTTTTCCATCACCGCCGTCATTGATAAGCACCGGCATTGTTGTTGAAACGTGTGGGAAACATAACTTTCTGGTTTCATCGTAGCCTGCTCCATAATACTTCTTCTCCAAGTCCAGACAAATCTCCTAGCATATTTTGAAGAGGCTACCGGTGAAATCCCGCTGGTCACCAGAAATCTGCAGACACTTCCAATCTTTCCTTGGCGAGACATTGCTAACAACGGACACCCTGAACTGGTCTTGTAAACAAATTACTTACAAGCATCACAGATTAAACTTTGATTCAAAATAATGCATTTGTTGTTTTCGTCATTTTGATAACCACATTTGACTTGTTGTTTCTCCTCAGAGATGAATTTGTTTACATCCATTTGTAGCTGCGTTGCAAGCTTCAAAATCACTTTTGGACATCATTCTTTGCAGCAAAGTGATCCACGTGAGTTTAGTTCGCTGAAGAAGTAAAGATATGTGGATGACTTGTGTTTGTTACAGAAAGGAAAGTCAGATTAGCTTCGTGTTGTGTATTATAAACAGTTTGTACATAAAATGTACTTTTAGCTCAGTCAGTATAAGCTCACACGCTTTAACAATGTATTTTAAAAGTAGAACTACGACCTACCACGTTGTCTTATGTATACGTGGTATTATCAGTATCCTTAGTATACACCTATACACAAAACCAGATACAGATATCTGTGCATTATATTGCACAGCTGGTTGTACTAAGGATATATGCCTAAAATGTTGAAGTCCTTCAAGGTATTATAACTGTGTGTATAAATGGGATATGGATGATAGTTCGTTATGCAAGATTTCTTCCAACGATGTATGTATTTATGTATTATGCATGTGCTGAGGAGAATTTCGCAGTAGTTGTTCTTGAACATACGTAAAGTTAAGAGAAAGGTACGGTGAGTTGAATAGCGGGGCTATTTATCCACATTTTTAAATTGTTTTGAATGTTTTGGTTGTGTTGTTTGAGTTAATTGAAATTTGATTTAATTGCAGGTTGTGACAGCACGGTTTCAACTTGTGGATCCCAACGAAGACAACGTTTTGCTTTTAATATAGTGTAGCTTAGTTTTGCAACAGCTGTTCTTTTGACAGTTGTGAAATTGGTCAGGATGCTCGACCTTTTTGTAATTTTTGGTAAGGGGGGCCTCGTCCTCTGGTGCTTCCAGACTTCAAAAGATATGATTTTGACGTCGGTGAACGCGCTTATCCGTACTGTGATACTTCAGGTAAGAACAATAGCAATGGGATGGATGTGGCCTTGCTAACTTTATGTTACCGAATGTTGGTTAAGTAATGAGGTAATTTCATGTTTTGCAGGAGAGAACTGGAGATGGAACGTTTGAACACGACTCCTTAATGCTACAATACAAATTGGACAACGAATTTGAGCTGGTGTTTGTTGCGGGCTATCAAAAGGTTTTGCAGCTGAGCTATGTGGACAAGTTCCTGGATGATATGAAACGGGAGATAAGAGATCGTTACAAGAACCAGTTGCTGGATAAGCGTTTGTTTTTTCAAGGAGTTGACTTGGGAGATTTATACCAGGAGATTTTGAAAGATGCCGAGATTTGGAGCTTTGAAGTTGCAAGTCAACCTAGAATAATGAGAAAATATGAAGACTCGAAGAAATCCAAGAAAACTGTTGCGTCCATGATTGAGAGGCCTGATTTGATTGATAACAAAAAGAAGAAGAGTGAGAAAGAGAAACCAGCAAAGTCTTCCGAACTGGATTACAATGAAAATGGCGATGGAGAAGAAGAGACAGAAGAGCCAGTAGTTGAATCGGAAGAAAATGCATTCCAGGGTTTGAATTTACCCATTAAATCTGCTGGTATGAAGGGAGGGATGCGGAAGCCTACAAAAGCTCCGCCGTAAGTAGTAGTGCTTAAATTAATGTATTGTTGTTCAAAGTAAATTTGTCCAGATTCATATTATATTATAAAATAATTATTTTGTTTCGTATTTTTATACAGTAAAAGCCCAAAATCTCCTAATCAAAATGCTAAAGGGAAACAACAACGTCAGTGGGAATTGGCTGGATCTGCGAAGGATGCTGCTACTTTGGATTTCTCGAAGGCTAGTGATGGTCCACAAGTACAAGTCCTTCGTGAATACGTTCCTGATAGATCCGTAAGCAGTTGGAATTTGATTGATGCATTAATTGGCGTGTAAGAAACAAAGTTTAACTAGTTCGCAAAATATTGTAGATGGTCGGGAAAATGGCTGGAGGAATTCGTGCGCTGGAAGTTAATGAGGACTTGAAAAAGTCTGAATCTTCCGGACGGGTTATGAATTTGTTCAAGGGATTGGTTGGTGGCAAGACCTTGACGTTGGATGACATGGCTCCCAGTTTGGAAAAACTAAAGGACCATTTGATTGGCAAAAACGTTGCTTCCGATGTTGCGGGCAAGATTTGTGACAGCGTTGGAGCAAAATTGAATGGGAAAGTGTTGGGAACGTTTCAAACTGTGAGCTCCACCGTTAAGGCAGCACTGGAGGAGTCGCTTCTCACTCTGTTACGCCCACGTCGTCAAGTTGATGTGCTGAGAGAAGCACTTGAGGCGAAACGACAAGGACGACCATTTATCGTCACGTTTTGTGGTGTCAATGGAGTTGGAAAGTCAACCAATTTGGCTAAAATCTGCTTTTGGTTGATTGAAAATGATATGCGAGTTTTGATTGCTGCTTGCGACACTTTCCGAGCTGGTGCTGTGGAACAACTTCGGACTCACGTGCGGCATTTGAACGCACTGCACCCCCCCAAGAATGGAAAGGCTTTTGTGGAACTTTATGAAAAAGGCTATGGAAAAGATGCTGCTGGTGTTGCAGCCGAAGCCATTTCGTTTGCCAAAGACTCAAGACAAGATATTGTGCTGGTTGATACTGCCGGGCGAATGCAAGACAATGCTCCTTTGATGCGATCACTTGCTAAGGTACATCAAGCAAGTTATTAAAAACTTGGTATTTCTAACTAACAGTTAGTTCCAATGTAAAACTATGTATGTGGTGTTTTCTAGTTGATTCGAGTAAACAATCCGGATTTGGTATTGTTCGTTGGGGAAGCACTTGTTGGAAACGAAGCTGTGGATCAATTGGTCAAGTTTAACACAAACTTGGCTGATTTCTCAGATGAAAGTAATCCTCATTTGATTGATGGAATTGTTTTGACGAAATTTGATACAATCGACGATAAGGTAATTTAGAAAGATAGTGTATTTAAGTATTTACAATAAAATCCGACCGAAAGTATTAATGAAATATTATCTGCAGGTTGGAGCTGCGGTCTCAATGGCCTACATTACCGGCCAACCTATCGTATTCGTCGGCACTGGCCAAACCTACACAGACCTACGAAGTTTGGACAGTGAAGCTGTTGTGTCAGCATTGATGAATTAGAAAGTTGATAAAATCAGGTTGTCCATTCCTTCTTCTTCTAATTGAATACGTCCTCTTTTTGCGTATTACAACAAATCTTCCTTCCGGCTTGCACCAGAACTTATCTGTCTTTTCAATAAATCTATTTTTGTTTTATTTTAACTATTAGATGATTTAAATATGCCTTGCATAATTTGTTTCACGTATTTTACAAATGTCTCAAGAATGTAAATGCAAATCGATGACAATTGATAAAACTCAATCGGTATATCCTTAAACTATAACTTGTGCAAAACATTTATTTCTTTACTACTTGCTCATAAATATTACTTTATCGATGCTCTAATGTCGTTTTCGTGGACCATACAGAAACTCATTAATTACTGTTTCATCATAGTATTTGCGGTAATTTGGTTCCTCCCATTCCTCCGGCTCATAGTAAGTTAAACCTTTGAATTCAATTTTTCGCACGACATCTCTATCTATCAATCCTGCAAAAAGTGAAAATAACCAATTAAGAATGATTAAGAAAAATTAAAAGCCTATGATGGGTCAGAAATAGGAACACAGCCAACAATAAAACAAACCTGCTTTTTCAGCCATAACAATCAAATAGTCCATTCTTTTGTGCTGCTCCATGCACAATCCGGTAATTTCACGAGGTAACTGCTTCCCTTTGGAATTAATAAATTGATTGATGATAAGAACATCCTAGAAATAGATATTTAAAAACACACATTTTCAGCACTGATTATTTAATTGACTGGAGTTTTATGGATGATAATTTACAAAATGTAACTTTTAAAAAGAAACCTTACCGTGTGACGAACCGTTAAGCCGAGCCTACAAAGAGGACACCCCTTACAACCCGTTGGGTCTGTTGGAAGCTTTGCAATATATTTTTCCCGAGCGGATGGAACGATTTTGGCTTCAATCACGATCTGGTCGCCAACTTCAGTTACATCAACTGAAACAGAAAGAATGAACAATGAGTAATCCCTTCCTCATTGTTATAGGTTATCTCAGAGGAAATTAGCTAGTAGAAGCAAACTGGACTTACTCTGTTTGACGTAACATGCACATGTTGTTGATAAGCTCCTTTGTGTCAATGCTGAAAGGGGTTTGAGTTTCAAATTTGACATAGCAGTCTTTGAAACAAAGTGTTTCAAACCAAAACGCAAGGGAGATGTAATACCAGCCATTTCGACAAACTAAACACTAAACAAAACGTCGAGTTTCTGTTTCCAAATATTACAAAATTCATCAAAATATTGATATTTTCACCATCTGCAATATCTAACAAATATCTGTTTACGTTGATTGCATGCAATTTCCCTAAACTCGCTTTGAGTGCGAAATCCGCGTGTATAAAGTTGCCCCAAATAAGATTCACAATCGAACTTAGACTGTAAGCATTTTTATTTCATTTTTCATGCAAAGTGAAAATGGATAATGGACTCAAAGACTGTGAGTTCGATTTGAGTTATCATTTTAATCAGAAAGATTTGAATTTTAATAATGTAAGTTATTAGGAAGAAAGGTGGGTACATCAAACAAATTACATGAATGAAATCATAATCATATCAGATTGGTATTGTTGAGTGAATCCATGAATGAATTTAAATGGTTTATGTACAAATTAATCATTAATCATTCAAAAGCTAAAGATTCGATTCGATATTGATATTTGTTATCCAGTTGTCCCATTCTACCGTTTCATACAATTGAATACAGGCAGACTTAAAATTACTCATATCGGTTGTATGTACATAGACTTGACGTTTCCTTCTTAGTCATCTCAACCTCAAGTGTACAATATAAACGAACTTAGCGAAGAAATAGCTTCTATGATGAAAATGATGACTCTAAAGTCTTCATTTTCTATCTTTTTCTCAGGTCTTATTCGTATGCCCAACTTAAGCCTACTCATCATAACCATAACATACAAAGAAAGATTTTTATTTTACTGCATTGCATATTGTGAGGTTGACTTGCAGGGAGGTACATTTACGAAGGTAGTTAATACAGAAACAGAATGGAATATGTATTTGTTTCCATATGTGGTGTATATACTATTGTTGTATCCGTATCCGTCCTTTTTTGATCTCCTGTCTTACCACTGTCTACGGCGGATATCTGACTATGACTAAGGCATAAAAAGATGCAAACTCATTATCACATCTTCTGCTTTCTGATTCTGACTGACTGATGATACATTTTGGCTTTGATATGACTTTTTAAGGAAAAAAATCCGGATAATCTCTTCATGTATGGATCGGATGGACTTTCATATTCCTTGTGTACATAAATCTGACACTGAGTGAGACACAAAGAGAACTAGGTATACTATATTATAGGTATGTTATTTTGCAGAAATAGGCATTCAAAATACAAGCTCTTGAAAATATTAATCTTTCCTCATCTTTTGTCTTTCGGGTTGAAAGAGAGAGAATTTAGTTATCACTAATTTTTTGGGAGCTGAACAGCACCAAACAGCACCTAAGCATCAGCTTTAGAACATGAACTCATAATCAGCTGTGAGATAAAAACGTTTTATTTTGTTTAACATTTAAAGAATAGTGCAGTTTGCAGTGAAAAGTTAGCCCTATTTGGAAATTTTTCTGTTGGTCATTGTTTCTACAACGCTTGTTCCACTCAAATCGGACCACTCATTACTGACTGGTCACTGATACATATATAGTTCCTGCTAATAATAATTTTTCAGGTCAGCACTCGGATACATCATATGATGGCTCATTTTATCTTTTCGATGTATTTCATTTGTCATGTTAGATTAGTAACAAATTATAATTATTATTCTGATCTCATCCTAGGTATCCCTTGAGTCGAACCCTGTTCCTCGGAACGCCACGTCGGGAAAATTTTTCGGAAAATCTTCAACATGTCCAAGACGCGTAAGGCAAGTCATGCTGGAAGCTGGTATTCGGATTCTGGTAATGCTCCAAATTTCTTACATTTACAGTCTTAAATTTTGAGGTAGTACAGTAAAATTAATTGGTTCTTAAAGGAAAGGAATTGAACAAGCAGTTGGACAACTGGCTAGGAAATGCTGAGCTGCTCCATGGTCCTGCCCGAGCTCTTATCGTTCCGTGAGTTAGAGTAGCATTACTAGCATTAGTAACTTTTAAACTCTTTAATTCATTTAGATAGAATAAAACAACATTTGGATGATTTTCTGTTGCTAGACATGCTGGATACGTTTATTGTGGAGAGACGGCTGCATTTGCCTACCGACAGGTCAGTCCGAACGTTGTTAGAAGGGTCTTCATTTTAGGGCCGTCCCACCACGTCCGTCTTGCAGGTTGTGCGCTTTCATCCGCAGCCAAGTATGAGACTCCATTGTACGACTTAACAATAGACCAACAGGTCTACGCTGAATTGACTCAAACTCAAGCATTCGAGAAAATGAATTTGAGTGTGGACGAGGATGAGCATTCGCTTGAGATGACAATACCCTACGTTGCAAAGATTATGGAAGAGTAAGTGAAAACTTTGTATTAATTTAACGCAACATTTAAGTATAGATTATTACTGATTTTATTGCCATTGTTTAAATGAACAGCTGCAAAAACAATTTCAAAATCGTTCCTGTAATGGTAGGATCTCTTACTCCCGAGAAGGAGGCTCAATACGGAGCAATCTTTTCTCCGTATCTTGCTGACCCCAGCAACCTGTAAGCTACTGGGCGTACTATTACTATTATGATAAAAATGTTCAGTGGATCAAAAACTTTACGCCTATTATATTATAATACAGATTTGTAATTTCTTCCGACTTTTGTCATTGGGGAGGACGCTTCCGTTATACATATTATGACCAGTCGAAGGGGGCTATTTTTGAATCCATCCAGCATCTAGATCGACAGGTATATATAGGGAATTTAATTATATGACATTGTTGTTAGTTTCTTTGAAAAACCAAATTTCCTTGGCACAGGGAATGGACATTATAGAGCAGCTAAACCCATCTGCGTTTACGGATTATCTTCGAAAGTTTGGGAACACGATATGTGGCAGGCATCCCATTGGAGTCCTTTTAAACGTAATGAATGAATTAAAATTTAATCATAACATACGTGATATCCCATTAGACAAGTTGATAAATTTGAGTTACATGCTTCAATTTGGCAGGCCGTGAATTCTCTACCACCAAGTGAGAAAGCCAAGCTGAGTTTACGCTTTTTGAAGTATGCTCAGTCAAACCAATGCTACAATCAAACCGACTCATCTGTGAGCTATGCTGCTGCATCGTTGATTTTCAACAATTAGATGCACCATAGCATGCATTTTGTTTTCCGATTCTCAGTTCAGAAATGAATAGTGTTTAGTCTTAGTTTCGATTTAGTATATTACAATAACATTTGTCAGTCATTTATCTTAAGAAAATTCAGTCTTTCTTCTGAAAAATTCGGACAAGCTATCACATTACGGATATTTTGCTAAATTAAGCATCAAACAATGTTTGACTGGTTAACGAAGCATTGCGCAATTAATGGTAATGGAACATTACGTAAAGTATGTCGTTCGTGTAAAGTACACGAAAATTTTGGACTTGGTGACCTAAAATTTGACTACATGTCACTACTGCATTGCAAAGATTCATAATTGTAACTGATTATATTATTATGTGACTCGTGACCAGTCATTCATTAATTCTCTCTTTTTTATGATGTGGACTAGAGCCATCATGTGTATTACGTGTCGTGAGCACGAACTGTTAATAAGTGCTGCATAATAATGTTGTTCCTAGTAAGTACTCATTGACAGCGCTGAGTGTATGAGCTGCTTGTTGGTTACTAAAGTTTAAAATAGAAGTGCAATCAGTTGCAATATTGATTATGTAAAAATAATTATTGTTACTACAATACAACCAATTTTTCATTTTTTAAATTTTTGTCATAAATCCAATTGTGTATTGGAATAAATATTTCATATAAAACTAAAACCAACTTTTTATACTAAATTGTATTTAATTTATTAAGAATAATTACACTTGAAAAGTGAGCTAGCATCATAAATGATTTGCATCTAGGAAAATACAAGCTAAAAAATGTTGATATCCTGTTTAGCTTCAGATGCAAAGTTTTACGTTACAATCTCATATTATTTATATGGACACTAGCTTTCGCTGTTTTCAATTTGTTGTTTGTTTTGTAGTTGATCTTCCATGTTTCTTCGTTTCTGCTTCCCTCTTAGAATAGCTTCTTTGAACATCTTACAATAGAACTGCACAGCACACAAAGTATCATCATTTCCTGGAACTGGATACGTGATGAGATTTGGATCAGAGTTACTATCCACAATCGCCACCGTGGGGATGAGCATCTTGTTGGCATCATGAACAGCACGATGGACAGCTAGAACAGAGTCCAGTGTGCTTAGAAAAATGACGAGATCAGGAAGTCTTGTGATTCCTCCAAATTTATTCTGAAATCATATCAAATCAACTTTAAGTCAAGTGAAGTTACAATTACATAAAAATGTGCAAATAAGTGAAAGCAGCGCATTCACCTCCGAATTGGTCATGATGTGGGTGTGCCACTCTCGACAGTGAGCATATTCTCCACATTCGATTGCAGTCTGCTCCACAAGGTTGATTGCATGAGGGGATCGTGTCACAAACATGATTATCCCTTTCCTATAAGCAATATGAGCTGTGAAATTCAACGCCTGTCGAAGATGAAACGCCGTTTTGTCCAGGTCGAAAATCACAGAGTCGAATCGGCTGCCAAACACAAAGTCCATCATGTTGGGATGTAATGAGCCCACCTTATGTCCCAAATGTACACGAGCGTCAAACAGTTCTCGAACTGTGAATAAGTTGTGAACTTGGAAGAAGTCGGGTGACTGAAATGCGGGATCAGAATCTATCACTTCTTCAATAGCTAAAAGAAATAGGGCACAAGTTAATTTCAACTCGCAAAATCTTAGGAAACAAGAGTTTTTAATCTAAAATCTCACGTGCAACATTTTGGGCCACAAATAGCTGCTTCTTTTGCTGAACTTTCTCATTTGCCTCCACTTCCACATCTCTCAAAACGTCACCTGTCAATATGTCAGATCGCTTAACCTTCCTTACGGGATTAGGATTGGAGGCGAAATTCCGAACTTGCTGGGATGGAGCGTACACTGAAAACTTTCTCCACGCACCGGGTGAGCCTACACAGGACCGACATGATGAAGAGTACCTAGGGGCTGACTGGAGAACAGAACGAACAAGTCCTTTTAAAGTAGAAGAGCGAGATGCCATGATTGCTGACATAACGGTAACTGTTTTTTAAACTAATTCTCATAAACTAATTAATCATGCTTTCACTGGAAGTCAATCCTACGCAAAGCACTTATTGTGAGTCGACCCAATTCAGAGCACATTATTCAGTTTATTCATGCAGAGATTTCAGTGGAAAACTCAGTTTAACTCAAATTTCAATTCAAACTATATAATCTAATAAATTTGAACAATTGATCACATCCTTTCTATCTAATACAACCAACATTCTCAATTCTCATCTCTAGGAAGAAAGCATTTTTATCTTTAATTTCGTATTTGTCAGCAACTTCTTGTTATTGGGGTATCCTAAGATTTGTTGGCCGATATTATAATACTATATAAAATACAGAATCTCCCTAAATATCCTTTTTAGCTTGTACATTCTCGTACTATGTACATAAGGCATAACTTGTTTTAGTGATCTGACGAGCCAATGAGTGAGGTAATTCATGTTGCAGTAATAGTAACATTTTCATTTTCTTACGGCTGTACTTGTTTTAGGAAATGGAATATTATGCCTGTGTGGGTACACCATTTCAGGATATCCATGTAACAATGTGTCATGTCCGATGACTATCCCAAAGTCAATAAGTTGACAATATTTACGTTAGTGTCTGTTAATGTGTGACCGTGACCAACCACTACATATATCTCTTGTACGGAACGGATCAAATGCTAATTCAGTTTTTTTCTTTTCCTATTTATGGAAAACTGTTTGCAGTGTTGCGGTTGTTAGTTTACTTTGTGGTTGTGAAAAAAATATATCTTGTTGAAAGAAGTCCAGCAATATAGTTTTCTATATCAAATATCGCTGTGAAGGAGGAAAACTGAATGTGAGTAATTTACGCTTGTAGTTTTCTTGATACATAGATTGATTAGATGAGAAGATTTGTCTTTCATACTTTCAGAGAAAGCAAGAATTAATTAATCTTGTTAAGCTGGAGTTCCAGCCCCTAACCTAACCTTGAAATTATCATGCAGATGTGGCTTAATGTCAAATTGCATTGATTGGAGACTCAATCATTGGAGACTCATATATTGAAAGTAGTCAAGTAGCTGATTATTGATTTGATTTCCTTTCCTTGTGTCATTTCTAACAACATTATTACAACATTAATGAAAGACACACTGCACTGCCCTTTACGTTAGTTCCAGTTGTGTTGTGCTAACCTTTCCTTGCCTAAATGCCAAGTATAAATGGAATTTCATTTTCGATGCATAACACTCTGGTCGTTGCGAAAACATTACCATTCAAAATGTTGTGTTCTATGTGTAAAATGAAGCAGTTACTTTTGCCCTGTTGTAACAAAATACCAAACTATAACAGGAAATGACGTTTGGAAATCTATCGCTACATGGTATTTACATTGCAGATCATTTTTGTTGACGTGATATACATAAATCATAACTGCTTACTTAGGTAATCATAGGTAATTGCTATTCTAGCTGAAATTGTGGACAGCAAATTTTTTTAAATGAAAGTCATGAAAGATGCTAACGATGCAACCAACGTAGCATAGGGAATTCATCTCATCTTTTAGTAATAATTTTTAGAATAGAATAGAAAGTTTAGCTCCACCTTTTCCTTCTCATGTTTGTATTTTTTGAAATTGTATGGTGAATAGTATTGAATACTATTCATTCATGTACTTTGTGACATATGATTTGGTCCAAGCCAAGCTGTGAGTTGAGTAGTTAGCGTATCGTTAACATATATGATTTTTCCATGAGGTTTGAAGGCCAGTGAGCTGCTAGGCATCTTCTATTCTAATTCATTCAGCATGGTTTGAGGCTTACCTTGACAGAAATCATAGTGTGATTGATTTTTTTCGCGAATGAATTATTAGATTACGCTCATTACAATTACAGTGATAGTAATAATAACCATTTTTGCAATACGTCTACTCTTACTTTTTTACCTCATGTGTCATGGTCAAGAATTCTCGCAGTACACATGTAGTAGTATTCTGTAGCAGATAGAGATTAAACATACCATCAACACATTATGCTAAATCAACCATTTTCATACAGTTACTTACAAAGCTCATGATGGTTTAATGCTACGCATACTTAAGACATGTCATTCAATCATTGGTAAATAAATAGTGATTACTCATTCATGGTATGGGAATAATGATGAATTTTATTCGAATAGGATATTATCTTTTCGTATGCAAAAATAAGTACTAAGTAGTTGGTGCTCAAGTGGTTCCTTTGGTCAGCTATTTATATTGATGGGTAAAGTGTGTGGTTTGTATTGTGGCGTTACATTTCGTTGCTTGCATACATTTTATCCTTTAAAAATTTCCAACTCCACTTTACATTGACCATTGCTCATGCATGCCTAATGGACATCTTAAGCAACAAACTGAACTTGAGCTTTTTGTTTGTTTTACATTCAACATTGATTTGTTCAAAATTGTTAGTTGTGAAGTTTCATTGAATTTCAACTAAGACATTTTACTTGGAGTATTTATTTTTTCTTTCAAACGAAATCATATTAGAGCCGCATTTGTATATTCCAAAAAATTGAGCAATCCAATCCAATTCATGTATAACAATATAACACAAAACAGCAAGCTCAACGTTTCCCTGAATCTCTGTGAGTAAGTAAAGTTTTGAGTACTGAATGAAGCATTTATTTGAGTCTGGTCTGGTTTGTCTGGTTTATGTTCTGCTTGTTGCTCATGCTCACTTCACTTGACTATTTGTCATGTTCTAGTTCTCTATATCTGTAATTTTTACACTACAATATATTACATGAACTTTTTGTGATCAACCGAACCACACACACAAGAGACCAAAAGCATATAAAGGAAATGAGTCAGTAGGGTAGGGTAAACTATGTGGAATAGGAAAGGAATGCAACTCAACAAACTTGAAACTGCATGCAAGCTCAGAAACTCTTGGCTGGTCAACCCAACTTTTCTTTAAGGTACATGCATAATATGGCATACATAAGTGTTATGTATGCTTGAAGTGAGATTTATTAAGCTACATTTAGATTTGAAAACAGCTACCATTTCCGTAGAAAAGGACGGATATCCTATATCGCGAGGAGCAGTTATACAAGTATATTCCATTCAGTTTCAGTCATATCTTGTGTATCAAGGGAAAAACGTGACTTTTTTACTTGAATCGTTCATTCAAGTAGCACAGTCGATCGAACCGAGGGACAAGATTATGAAAGAAATAAGCTTAATAAGCTGCTGTTAATTATTTTATGTCATCTTCTTTTCAATCTTTTCGATCGTTACAAGTTTTATAGCATACTTACTGACTGCAGTTGTTAAGCTGTGCGTATTTCTACATACTTTTGTGTTATGTGATTGCGTGTGGTAAGTAAGTGCATGAAAAAATGGGAACGCTTACTGTATTACATATTTACACACAGCATACTTTGTCACTTTTATGAGTGCAAACAAGTATGCATGCATAAATATATATTTTATACATAGGGAATATGGATATTATAGTTGAGCACAGTTTATGTGATGTGATATTGGTAACATATTTGTACCCAACATATAACACCCGATGAATATGAATGTGAACACCGCACCGCATGAAACAGTTGCATATTTATGAAAGTTTAATGCATATGGCTGGTGGGAGTAATTTCTAGGGATTGTTGACTTCAGCTTTTTGAGTCTGAAGTCTGATGCATGCACGTTAGAAGTTAGAATAGAACACACCTGATACCCTAAGAACAGTTTTGTACTTGGGTCTCGTCTCCTAATCTTCTGTACCACATATTTCATGTGAACCAAAGACTGCATTTGATGTCCTTGTGGTCTACGTCTGCTGGTGTGAAACTGTGAAGTGTGAAGACTCTATTCTACTAGGTATGTTGAAGGCATTCATTTGTAGGACTAGCAACTTGTGTTTATCAACCTCCCTTTTAACAGCTGTCACAATCACAACTTGTAGTATTATTTTCAATTTAAAGTAGAGAGTTATTGATTACCCGAATTTGTGCTAAGGTATGAGCTGATTGAGTATTGGGTTAAATACTTATTTTTGGAAGGGTGGGGTGCATGTGAAACATCAATCAAAGTTACAACGTTTTTATGGAAGGGTGTGTACAAAATATGAATTTAATTAGAGGATGTTTTGCTGATTTTAGTAGGTTCCAAATATATTATGTCTATTGGGAGTTGAGTGGGTGGGATTATTGGCGGAACTAATTATTACTGCAATAGCAATACTGTTCACTGTTCGATATTTCATATTTGATTGAAGTGAAAGTTATAATATTGCTGGTGTATGCAAAATATTGTATTAATATTTAATACCGAGGAGCGTGTGTAATTACTCTGCTAAAGGCATGTGTTTTGTTAGCATTAACTGACTGTGTAAGAGGATAGTATAGGTTCATACAGCGCTAGGCAAGCATTAATTATTATGGTGTGGAGAAGTATGGAGAATAATCGAGAGTGTTTTTATTTACAGGTGAACTTTGGTTGGGATTTTCCAAAAGTGAGAAGACAATAACTTCCCCTTTAGTTTAGTAAAAGTATTCTTCCATCGTTTCACCGTCAAGGCCTGCAGTAAAATTGACTGCAACAAGTCGCAAGGACCAAATATTTTGTACAGGACTTCTGCTGGCAGGTAACTTGAATGAATTGTTGTTATGTATTCAGGATTTGTGTAAAAATAAAAATGTTTTCACATGTATTATGTGTGCATTGTGTTTCGTTTTACTCGTAGAATAATAATAAGCATGAATTTCAAAAAACACGAAAATTCTTCTAAACCCTTTCATTCATTTAATTTTTTATGTTGTTTTAATTGGTTGCAGCTAGTACTTAAGAGAGCTCAAGGCATATTCAAGATGTTCAGTTGGATGTCAAAGGATGATGGAAAGAAGAAGAACACAGAGGTGTTCGAAAATGTGGTTACTGGTCTCAGAAGTATATACAAGAACAAGCTGTTACCTTTGGAATCAGCGTATCATTTCCACGATTTCCATTCCCCAGCGCTGGATGATCCAGACTTTGATGCAAAGCCAATGATTATGTTGGTTGGCCAGTACTCTACAGGAAAAACAACTTTTATTCGATATCTTTTAGAACGAGACTTTCCAGGGATCCGTATTGGACCTGAACCAACTACAGATAGTTTTATAGCTGTGATGCATGGGGATAAGGACGGGATAATTCCTGGGAACGCCCTAGTTGTTGATCCGAAGAAACAGTTCCGTCCATTGTCCAAGTTTGGGAATGCTTTTCTCAATCGTTTTCAATGTTCCATGTTGGATTCTCAAGTTTTAAAGGGTATTTCAATTGTGGACACCCCGGGTATCTTATCAGGGGAAAAGCAACGAGTAGACCGGGGTTATGATTTTACCGGGGTGTTAGAGTGGTTCGCGGAGAGAGTGGATAGAATTATTTTACTATTTGATGCGCACAAACTGGATATCTCTGATGAATTCAAGAGGTCTATTGAAGCACTTAAAGGGCACGATGACAAGATTAGAATTATTCTTAATAAGGTAAATATATAAAACAAGGGGCAAAACGATTCTCAGATTGTCGAAAGCTTTCATTAATTAAATTTCTCATTTTTTAACACTTTAGGCAGACATGGTGGACCACCAGCAATTGATGAGGGTATATGGAGCTTTGATGTGGTCTTTAGGAAAGGTTCTTCAAACTCCAGAAGTAGCTAGGGTTTATATTGGGTCTTTCTGGGACCAACCACTTAGATACGACTCTAATAGAAAGTAAGAAACAAACAAAAAGTCAACGAGTATTCGATTCATACATATATTGTAAATATAAATATTCATCAACTACAAGGCTAAAATAATATGTTACTTTTTATTTGCAGGCTTTTTGAAGCTGAAGAGCAAGACTTGTTTCATGATTTGGAAACTTTACCACGGAATGCCGCCTTAAGAAAACTTAACGATCTTATCAAGCGTGCTAGGCTAGCGAAAGTACATGCCTACATTATCAGCTCTTTGAGGAAAGACATGCCATCAGTTTTTGGGAAAGACTCTAAAAAGAAGGAACTTATTAAGAACCTTGATCAGATTTACCTTCAACTTCAGAGAGAACATCAGATTTCACCTGGTGACTTCCCCGACGTGAAACGGATGCAGGTAATTTAAAGCGACACTTGCTTGTTTTTCATTTTTTTCATTAGCAACATTTGATATTTAAACATTTACTTATTTCGTATTATAGACAGAGCTGGCAAATCACGACTTTTCCAAGTTCCCAGCATTAAAACCCAAACTTATTGAGACGGTTGATGAAATGTTAGCAAATGATATCGCCAAAATGATGTCTCAAATCCCAATGGAAGATGCTGCGAAACCACAGCAAAACGCTGTAGTCAGAGGAGGCGTATTTTCTGGTGTTCAGGACACAGACACGCCGTTTGGTTTTAAACAGTTTGAGGGCGTCCAGGCTGGCCGTGGGGAACAGGAATGGATAGTCGCCAGAGAAAAGTACAAATACGATGAAATATTTGAACGCCTGGTCAACAACGAAGGAAAAGTTGCAGGAGCAGCAGCAAAACAAGAAATGGTCAAGTCAAAACTGCCCAATAATGTGTTGGCCAAGGTAAAAGAAAAAAGATTTAAAACCATGTGAAATTTGTAAAATTGTAATAATTGTTTCATAAACATTGAATTGATTTAAACGTTGCAGGTGTGGAAAATGGCTGATGTGGACAAGGATGGAATGTTGGATTCTGAAGAATTTGCGTTAGCAATGCATTTAATTAACGTAAAGTTAGACGGCCATGATTTACCTGACGATCTTCCTTCCCATTTGGTACCTCCATCGAAAAGGATAATGATGATTGACGATTGAAAGTTAACATTTATTGAGGACTATTTTTGAAATAAACAAGTCCAGTCCAACCAATGTCAATCATAGTAACTTATCCCTTATTTTTTAAAAGTTAATCTCGCTACAACTTCAAACTAGAAAAGATTAGATTACAATGCTACCTTGTACACAAACAGAATGGACATATTTACAGAAATAATGAAAGGCAAAGGAATGATTATGCTCTAATTTTATGTTCCTATATAAATCCTGAATCCTGTCATTAATTATTATTATTATTATTCCATCGATCAATCAGTTTTCTATGAATGTCTGACGACAGCTCGTACGATGCTAAATGCCTTATTTTTCATACAGAAAATGCCTAAGTATGCAAAGAATCACAATTGAGAACGGAATGCAGTTTAAAATATCCACAGCACAAAAATTGCTGACGTTTATTGCGATTAGACTATGGAATCTTTAGCCCAGAGAAAAAAATGCATTATTATGTAGATTTACATTACTGTTTTCTTTGTTCAAAACCTTATAATATAGTCTATACATATAACTTATCAAGATGTATAATATTGTGTTGAATAAAATGATTTTACGAACCAGAACGGGAAACATGTTCAGTTTTTATTTAGGATAATGCAGAAACTTTAGCATATTGTTTCAGTACATTTAGTTTATGCTTATGTTTACAAGGAAGTAAAATACGGAAATCTCAACTACTTTTGCACCTGCTAAAAATGCACAACCATATAACAATACAAAGGCAACATACCAAAAATGATCTCTGAAAAAATTATTGCCTACTCAAAACTTTAAGCTTCAATATCGGACTTCAAATTCTACAAGGATGATCTAAAATATATCAATCTCAGTAATACTAGTAATAAAAATGGCATGACTCATTTTTGTCGACTACAAAAAACATTTTTACACACTCTAATGCACCGTCAGCTACACACCTACGCCAAATTATAAATGATTATACATTGGGCACGTTAAGGTTAAGGTAAAGATTGGACATTCGGTTATGAAGAACGAAATATAAATACACGTTGCTTTTGTTTATTGGGGTTCGGAATAAAGCATCAAATCTTTGTAGAGGAAATATTTCGTTGTAGATCAGAAGTTGAGTACAAATACACAATACGCGAAATGCAGTTATAAAAAGGTAGGTTTTGGAATAACAAGTGGGAAAAGATTATCCTTGTATTTGCAATGCTCCAAATACTCCGGCCAACATCTCTGCCTTTCCATCTTCCAACACGTTGGTTCCGCTGTACCTAAAATGCAATCGAGCACCAGTTACGTAAGTAATTAAATAATGACACAAGTGCCTGACTGAAACTACGAGTATATAAAAGTATTTACCTTTTTGTAATCTGGTCCACGGCCCAGGTGACAACCCTGGTATATTCCTTTTTATCTGCAGGAGGCACTCTTGGGTTCGTACTTAAACTGGAAGCACTCTATACGTCAGAATTAGAAAATAAAAGTCTTTTAAATTCCAGCTACGACTTAGAATGTAGATCATAATTATATTTTAATGAAATTCCTACCAAAAACAATCCAAAAATCGACCGCATGCTGCTAGCGTTTAATTTCAAAGCTTGTGAATAATAGGAAAGGGCAAGTTTAAGATTTTCGATTCCTCCCATGGTGTATCGGATATCACCAAGTCGTTGGTGAACAAAGAAATTGTGCGGAGTATGTAGAACCAATTCTTCAGCGCAAAACACTGCTCGATTGTATTCTCCCTCGGACAGATACAAATCACAAAGTTCTGACCATGCTTCCTGGTCACTCATAAATCTGAAACAAAACAGTGGTCATCAAAATCAAATTGTAATTCTCAAGAACAAGAAATGTGTTTAAATTTACAAAACAGATTTATATATACCTGTTCAAATACTCTGACAGTTCTTTGATAGCTTCAGTGGTTCTTCCCAAGCTTTTGAGGATGGCAATTTTTCTTTTGTATGGTACGGAATTGGTAGGATCACGATCAATCATTGCATCCAGTCCTTTCATTGCATCTTCATGTCTTCCAAGTAGATTCAGTCTCTGAATTTGCAACAGCCTGTGAATAAAATAAGTATAAGAAACTTCTAGCCTGGTGAAGCTAGCCTTATGTGTGTAGCCATCATTTAAAAAAAAGAGTTGCTTACCTGACTCTTTCACTTTTAGGAAACCGTTCCTTCAACTCCATAATTAAATCCTCCGCAATTGGTAGGTTATGCATGTCCATCGAAGCAATAGCCACTTGTTCCATTACAACCCATTCTACAAAAGTTAAAGAATAGACAATAGAAAATTTTCCAAATACATACTGTCAATAAATCGTTCTACTTACTTTCATCTCCCAACTTCGACAAATTGGACCCGATATAAGAGATAAATAGATCTACTACGTCTTCACTTTTTCTTTCATTCTCATCTCGCCACTTGCGCAACCTATCTCGAGCCTCTGTAAAATGTAGAAATAAATATTCATCATCATCGTTAATCATCACAACTTGTTTCCTCCATCCCATAAGTTATATAACATTTACCTTGCCAAGATGATATTTCTTTTGTTATATCCATGTTTCCACTTTCCAAATACGAAGCCACAA
Organism: Orchesella cincta; assembly: GCA_001718145.1. Lineage (NCBI taxonomy): Eukaryota > Metazoa > Arthropoda > Collembola > Entomobryomorpha > Orchesellidae > Orchesella > Orchesella cincta. The sequence goes on from LJIJ01000428.1 coordinate 76,163, forward strand.
TTCAATGATAAAAGCACTCTCTAACAATAGTGCACTAAACTATGAAACTAAATTCTAACACCGCCCTATTTTCAAGCCCACTGTTCCTACTATTAACTTGATATATAAACTCCAATATAGTCTTTGTCTATGGACAACAAAACTTAACAGTTTACTTCCGGTGGAAGTGGTCAATAAGTTTGGATTAAATTATTTCAAATATTTCCCAATCCCAACTGCTATCTGACTTGAAGATATCCTAAAGCCACAAAACTTTCACTACTTTTACCTCAAAAGAGGAATGAACACCGATAATAGATTTCAGATTTGCTAGAATAAACACTTAAAATTAGCAAAATGTCCTTTTAAAAGTATAAAATTCAAAGTTGATTCCACCGGATGCTCTGTTTATTTTGGTGAATCGACTGCAAGCAATGTGATCACGATTGAATTAGGACAATTAAGTTTATTGACTGTATCCTGACGGTGCAATATCAAAGTTGCCGCCTTGTTGCCCACATATGCGGACCACTTTTAGCTACCTCATGCAGAACATAGGAGAGCACGGTAACGAAATGGAACAAAGGACAGTCTGTAAATCTGGAATCTTTGGAAATTTTTCGAATGTGTGCCAATTTGATTGTCAACATGTTAAATGTTATCGCCAAGATAAGATAAATCAAGTTTAGTGGCGTGCCCATTCAGCCATGTCTAGTTCTGTGACTAGCTGTCAACTCCTAGTTCCAAGCAAATCTGGAGTGGAGGAACAGAATAATCAGGACGTGGGTGGTGATGATAAAGTGACAAAAGAAAATGTTCCGTGCATGTCGCTGAAGGCTTATCTTCCAAACTTCTTCACCTCGGGTTTTTTATCCCGACTTTGGAAAGTGGTCTCGCTCCTGTTGAACTTTCTTTTAATTGTCGTTTCTTTCTACTGGTCTTACATGGCAAGTTTTTTGGAATAATAGCTTAGATGTTCAATGTTTAAAATATTGCACGTTGCATGTATTGTTAACGTTTCATGTTTTCACCAGCTCATCCAAGCGATTAATTGTGAAGACGAAGATGTGGAATGCTACGAAGATACTGCATGGGTGGTTCGTTGGACAAATTGGCTGTTCGAGGCGGTAATGCCTGATGAGGAATCCCCAGAGTTGCTTTAAATATAGCGTTTGCAGTTTTCCAGTCCGTGGTTATCATAAGTATGTATACTGTTGCTGATTGTCGAGTGATTGTGGAATCGGTGGCTGTTAAATCTACTTTACTTTCATTTACTGCCTGGACGAAGTAATTTGAATTACAGATGTAACAAATATTATGTGCTTCGGTTTCTTGCATTCAAGCAATATAAATGATGAATGTATAAATATGTATGTAATAAATCAATCGTATCGTTTACCTACTGACTTATAATGCAGGAATAAACATTCATTGGGGAACTTGCAGTATATGTCCATTCATTGGCATCCTTTTAGTTAATATTTGAGTGTATATATGAACTATACCCTGTAATGATAATGCTATAGTAAAGTTTTTATCAAGACGTTTAGAATCGTAGTGAAACTTAAGGATGATCAATATTACAAAATACAAGCCGAACTACTATATACTCATATAACCAACTTAACTAGACAAATCCTTCTGGTCAAGTCAAGGTCATGCGAAACAAGATATTTCACTTAACGTTAGGGTCTTTATGAGTTTTGCATATGCTGACCGGATCATAAAACATTTTATTGTTATTATTTATCTAACTTTCTAACTACCGGTAAAAAGAAAAGGAATCCATCGAAGGAACCTCCTAAAATCCTCTCTCAAAAGTGACAAGAACGCTTTGTAGTTCATACATAACGAAAGCATGACATAACTTCATTAAGATATCCATTTCACACATATAATTAAAAATGCAAACACATGCATGCGTGCATGCATTCTTATAAGTTATAAGGTTATAACTAACCACAAGTTATATGTTGTGGTTGTGGTCTATAACCCATAACCCATCCCATGTTGAAAGTTAGTTATATTTTAATCCTAAGGAAGATATACTAAGTAGAAACACTTAATTTCTGTTGTAAAAGTTGGCATGCTTAGCCTACCGCACTATACACTACTAACCTTACCCGACGAAATGCCTACAGACCTTGCAAATCTAAAGCGATAACAAAAAAAATTATATCATAATTGATACCTGACAATCAACAATTCAGCCAGACACCAGAACTCAAAGTGATTCTTCCTTTTTACGATTAGAGGTATACATACAATTAAGAATACAGTTTATCAGCAACAAAAGAAACATAGGAGCACAGCTTTCATGTTCAAGACAATTAAATTAAATCCAATTCAATTCAACGTTCCTTGCCTATTATTGCTAGATATTATGTCCAGTCCAGCACGCAATCTGCCGTCCAATCCAATGTCAATGCTATTATTATATTGGCAATGCACATATTATTGCTTCTTTCCTTCATTTTCATGAAAGATCACAGATATGTCCAGGTGTGTTCTGTTCAAGCGCTATCCAGATATTCGTCCCTCGTGTCGTTACTTCTATCGTATCCAGTGTGTAAATCGTTTTCAGGTTGGACACATCATTGGACGTGTTCTTCATTCAAATTTTGCAAAGTGCAACAAAATGAAAAATTACAGCATTGTTGAAGGACCCTGGGGTCGTTATACATTTCGAAAAGTTCGGCCAGAAGACTGGGATAAAGTTATCAGGCATATTCAGGACTACTTTCTGAGGGATGAGCCAACTAGCAAATTGTTGGGCTATACCGACGAGTATGGGGAAGAATTTGCAGTGTTAGTAAGGCGACTTTTTCTCGACGACTTGAGCTTCTGGGTTGAGGACAATGAAACTGGAGAGGTACTTTCCATGACTTTTCCAAGACAAGTTTATACTTGTAGACTTTGTGGAAGAATACAACTAATTTTATAACCTTTAATCTGAGGTCGCGGCCGTTCGTGTCACTTATCGTCATCACAAGGACACCAATTTTGATGATATTCCAATGAATAGTCGATCAATGAAGTATATGTGTAAAGTGGATGACATGTGCCTTGATCGGTCTGACCTTTTTGAAAAATACAATCTGGAAGAGTGTGCCGATTTCTTTGCTGCATCCTGTGCCCCTAACCATCGTAATCGTGGCATTATAAGTGAAATGTACAAAAGATCCGTGGCATTTCTGAAAGCCGAAGGCTTCAAGTTGGCCAAAGGTATTTTAACAAGTCCGTACACAAGAACTGCAGCAAGAAACTTGGGATTCGTTGAAGCTTCGAGGGTTGAGTTTTCTGAAGTCAAGGAGGAAGATGGAACACCAGTGTTTGACCCAAAGGATTTAAACGAGGAGCATTACGCAACAATGATGGTGAAATTGTTGTAAACTGAACCAACTATAATTAAACTGGACAGGTCAACTATTTGACTATGGAATATCTGAATTGTTCAATTTTATATCAGCCAGGGATGGTTCTAATTGTAATTACTCGTAAACCATGTTTGATTGAAATTAATGAATAAACGTCAATTAAGTTTGACTTGTCTACTTGTTTAGAGTTCAGGGTATCTTTTATTCGAGGAACCACCGATCAATTTGACATTGCCCATGAAAACCATAGTCTTGTGATGAATCACTCAATATTGGCAACCACGGATTTTAGTGGAGGGGACGGACGAGTTTTGGACATTTTGTTAAAAAACACGTTCAGTTTGATTTCAACCCTTACAATTAACCCAAGAATTTGCATTTCTTTGAAAAACAAAAATTTTAATTTGAACAAAATTTGAGTGTAGCAATGATTATAAAGTGTACGAAAATTATAAAGCTATTCAAGAAAAGCATACAGAATTGGGCTTCGAAAATTGGGATTTTTAAATATCGGCTGAGGTTCCAAATATTTACTCACCAGCATTATTTGGAGGGTAAAAAAGAGACATGCAATTTTTTTGAAGGTTAGATTTCTCTTCCATACCCCCTTGCAGGGGAATAGGGGAAATGCTCTTAATATTTCACTTTTCATAAAGTGAGAGATGTGTCAGTGTGTGATATGTGGATATGTCAGACAAAAAACACATCTGCATAATTTTTGTATTAGTTATAGACCCACTTCCTGACACCGGCAAAACCAGTCGCTTGTTAGAGGAAACCATTCCAACACTTTTATGAAACGACTTTTGACCGTGAACTAAATCTCGGTCTAATTAGTGGGATAACAGAATTCTAACTAAGCGTCAGACAATAGGTATGTTAAATTAAGCTGACTGCAGAGTTTAAACGTGCCCGTGCCTTTCGTGACTCAAGGTCGCCAAGTTTATCTACCCAGTTTCTTCTTCTTTCGTTATAAAACTGCTGTCTAAAAGAAAATAACATACCTTAATTCATTTAGCCTTACCACGACCCTTTCCAGCCTCTTCAATGTATATATTTCTTACTTGGCCATTTATCATAACCGTAATAATCGTAATACATACCCGTGGGATATATACAATCAATACACAACCAAAAAGTATTAATATAAAAATTCTGCTTATAGTTTCAATTCAATTTTGCGATTCTTCCTCGTGAAAAAGACTGAACGTGTTTACAGCTAGAACTAACGCGTGCCAACTAAACCCCACAGAACTGATAACAAAAATAACGTGCTAACAGGAGCTTCAGTCTTCGTCTTTGATAAAGTTGTGCCATTATCCTACTAAAAGCTTAAAAGGGCTATTTACAAAGCATGATCCCTAATTAAGTGCCTTTATTAAAGGCAAAAAATCTATGAGTAATATATGTATAGTAAATAGTAGATACTTCAATTGTTTAAGACTCTCAAATGGAATGGGTGCCAAAAAATGGGTTTAGTTGTTACGTGCCGAGACAAAATGAGTTTTTCGAGGTCGATCAGGCTGTAAAATAAATCCATTTCTACAAACACCAAATAAATAGGACTACTTTGATTTTATTACAATCGTGAATAAATTTACGAAATTAGAGACGGTGTATCTACGCGTACTTCTGTATGTTCATTCATTTTCATGAGATCCATTTTTTAAAGCATATCACTTAGGCATCTGCTGTGTTAAACATACACCACTCGAACTTCGATCCTACGATCAAAGACAAATGATAATTCAAGATGTACGAGAAGAAAACTGTGTTCGATTACAGATCTCAGATATATGTTCAATACCACCAATACCTGCTTCATTACACCAAATCAGGTCGTAATCGACGTGGGGCGATAAAAGAAAAGCTTTAGCAGGAGGACATGATGTTCACAGGTACGACTTTCTCCCAATTTGTAATAATGCTTATGAAGTCTGCATATTGACAAATCATTTTTCTAATTTCAGACTTATGTCAAAATCATTTGACCGGGGGTAATGTCCCTGTCTGTTTGTCAAATGAATACGGCATCGGAGCTCTCAATAGGGAAACCAGGAAAGCAAGCGAAGACTTAAAAACTACACGGAGAAAGTCACCCAGAAATTGTTAAGAAGTATTACAAATAGAAAGTGGAACAAGATATGATTTTAACTGTGGACAGTCCAGTAGTAGAATTTTTTTTATACATACTCCTGGAAAATCTGGAGTGCAACAGAATAAACAGCATATTATGGGCGATTCAGTTAAAACATTTTGCACGATAAAGGATTAGAGCTTCTATCACGATTTCGGAATTTTGCCACACCCCTGTCAAACTTTTTTAAATTGTGGTTTCGTTTTACTGGTTTTACGTGGTAAGTTTTTACCAAAATATCCTGTTTTTAAAATATATGTTTGTATATATGTTTCAGTTGCAGTTTTCATGTTTTGTTTTCATTTCATGCATGCGACAGTTCATCAAATTGGATTGATTGACTTCTAAGGAGGATGAAAATATTCCATTGGGTGTTGGGGGATTTTAATAAATTAAAATTAAACTTACTTAAGAAAGAGAAAGACTGTTCGTTCAATACAATGGTAAAAACTTGAAATTATATCTTACAATTAGTTTGGAATGAAGACTAAAAATAAATGTATTGAAAAAACCACAACACAATGATAAACATAAGAAGACACACTATTGTCAACCACAATTCATTTGAATTCCCTACATTTAAGCTTATGCAAAATGTATAAGGTGCGGACAGAGCCCTTCGCTGGCTTTGGTGTTTGCATTGTATCTTTTTGGAAAACGAAACATGCGATGGGAATGCGAGGGTCTAGAATCGCTAGAACTTACCAGCAGAACTAAAAGAACCATATTATATTTTTGCTATGCGGTGCAAGCAACAATCGTTCATTATGTCAGTAAAATCGAATCTATTTTTGAATGTTCAACGTTAGTTGATGAATTAGTATTAAGAAAGGTACCTTAAATAAATAACACTTGATTTCTGCTACAGAACATGCTGTGCTTAGCCTAGGGGCCGTAGGCTACGGCTATGGTCATATTCATTTGTCATACTTACATTCTGAATCTGGAGCGACAGCAAAAAGCATTACTTACTATACTTCCATTAACAATGGCCACTGCATCTTAGATTAGAGGTAATACTGCCGCTTCATAAACAAAGCTATTTCATGTTCCATGCATGCGCTAGTTATTATGCCCAACACACACGCAATCTTCTTTACAATGTAATAATGATGTGTTGACGACACACATTAAGCGTATGTATAATTGCCTCTTCCTTTTTCATACAAGATAATGTGTTTTCCAGGTGGCCTTCCAGTCCAGATCTAGCTCTCCAGTTCCTCACTTGAGTTTTTGCTGCTGCTATTGTATCTATTGTTTGAATTGTTCAGATTGTGACCACTGATCACATTAATTTTTTGTAACTAAACCACGATGGGCAATTATAGCATTGTTGAAGGACCCTGGGATCGTTATACTTTCCGAAAAGTTCGACCACAAGATTGGGATAAAGTTATTAAGCATATTCAAACCTTTTTCCTGAGAGATGAGCCAACTAGTAAATTGTTGGGCTATACGGACGAGTATGGGGAAGAATTTGCGGTGTTGGCAAAGAAGCTTTTTCTTGACGACTTGAGCTTCTGGGTTGAGGACAATGAAACTGGAGAGGTACTTTCCATGACATTTCTATCAGTAAATACTCATGCACTGATACAGAGGACAATGATGACAAATAATTTGTTAATTTTATCCCAGGTTGCAGCCGTTCGCGTCACATTCCGTCACCGCAAGGACACTAGCTTTGATGGAATCTCAATGAATAGTCGAACGCTCAAGCACCTATATAAGTTGGTTGATATATGCCATCAACGGTGTGATTTGTTTGAAAAATACAATCTGGAGGAATATGCCGACTTTTTCGTCGCATCTTGTGCCCCTAAGTATCGTAAACGTGGCATTACAACGGAAATGTACCGAAGATCCCTGGAATTTCTGAAAGCCGAAGGTTTCAAGTTGGCTAAAAGCGTATTTACGAGTCCATATACAAGAGCTGCAGCAAGAAACTTGGGATTCGTAGAAGATTCCAGGGTTGATTTTTCTGAACTCAAGGAGGACGATGGAACATTGCTGTTTGATCCAAAGGATTTAAATGGGGAGCATTACGGGGCTATGTTGGTGAAATTATTGTAAATTATAACCGAATGAAATTAAACCTTACGGACAGGTCATTTGAGGTTATCAGAAAGACTGTGAAATGCTGTAGTTCTCATTTAGCGTCTGTACAAAATATCAGAGTTCTACTTTATTTTAGCTTGGGAAGATTTAAATTTAGTCATTTGTAAACTACCTTTCTGATTTTTATTGAAATAAATACTCTACACATACAAATAAAGTTTTAATTGGTTTCACATACCTAACGTTTTCTGGGTGTCCTTTATTCGAGGACAACCACATTTTACTTTTTCCGTTGCTTCCCGTCACAAGGTTAAATTAACTGACACTGACCTTGCCACCGAAAACCCTAGTCATCAAAAATGCTTTATATTCATTATACGTCTTAGAGTGAGAGTTTCGCCTCAGACAAAAAATTATATCTACCTTATCTTGTACGTACTTCTGTAAGGTATTACATAACTCCCTGTCACCTGTCAAAAACCAGTTGTTGTCAGTTAGATGAGTTAGAGAAAACATTCCAAGACTTTTATGAACCGAATATGGGACCATATGAATATGAGTTAGTAAATATTGAAGATGGCATGATCAAAAGTTTAAGCGTGTCTCAGGGCCTTTCGTGACTCAAGGTCACCAAGTTTTTCTTCCCAACTTTTAACAAACTTTGTTATAAAATATACAAAATACAATGTATTTGAAATGAAAATGTTATGCCTAGATTCATGGAGTACACAGTATTCCAACTTCCTAGCATCTCCATATATATATACTAACTGCAAAAATGTTAAGCTTATATAGTTTCGCACGCATTCTTTCTAGAGAAAAAGAACAATAGATGAAGATACTAGCGTTTCAACTAAAATACCAAAGGATTGATAACAAAAGTAACGTTTTAATGATTAAGCTTCTGTGTTTTTAAAGCTGAAATGAGATTATTTACTAAGTATAATTCCCAATTAAGTAGTGTCTTTATTATTAAAGGCACAAAGCCTAGGTGAGATACAATGTGTACAATTATTCAATTGTTTAAGCCACGAATTCATAAGGAATGGGTGTCAATAGAATGGGTTCGTTGTTACGTGCAGAGACGAAATGAGCTTCTCGAGGTTGAGCAGGCTGAAAATAACAAAAAATAAATCACAAAATTACAAACAGCAATCCGAACAACGAACCAGCTTCTTTGAACTTTTTATAATCGTGAACAAATTTATGAAATTGAGACGATAATGCAAATTAGATTACTAACCTGGCGTTTGCAAACCACACGAAGACCATTAATCTTCGCCTCCTTTTTCAAATGCTCGTTCATTTTCACACGATCCATGAAGTCACTTCGGCATTTGCTGTGCTGAACATGTTCAACTCGAACGTTGATCCTACAAATCAAAGTAATAATAATTCAAACTCGAGATTACAAAACCTAAGCTCGCGTATCAAATCTCATTCTCATGGCATGGTCAATGGTCATAAATGCTGAATATACACAAAATTACCTTTTAGCGACAACCCTTCCACCAACCCTCTTGTTCACAATGACTCCAAGTGAAGTCTTCGTCACGTTGTACACTTTTCCAGTCTTCCCATGATAGAATCGATAAGGCATGCCAGCCTGGACAGCACTGTTAGCCTAAATCAATAATAACACAATCAGTTACCATTTTTAATTTTTAGAACACTAACCAAACTAAAACTGCTAATTTATAGTGTACCTTAATATCAACAATGTCACCAACTTTGTACGCCTTCAAGTAGGATGACAGCGGAATTAGACCGTGCTTCTTGAAAGGTCGTGAGAACAAATCTCGCGTTCCACGACGGACTCCCTTTGGATTTGTCATGATGAATTATCCCTACAAAACAAGGAAACTAGTTTTAAATCATCAACTTACTCAGCTTTGTAATGAATATTTAATTAAAACCTATCGACACTGAAACGACTGAGATGATAACAATTAACCAATAACAAAACCTTAACTATTCCTTCTTACCAGTTTAATTAATTGTAAATACGAAGTTGATTAATTTAACTTCTTCGCAGCTTTACGACTTCGACTAGAACTGAGAGGCACGCGCACGAAAAATGACTCAATCAAATGCAGATGCAAGGAGAGGAATATTGAACTGAACTTTTGCGAAAGAATTTCTGAAAAGCCGCTGAATTTATACATAAAAATATTGCATTGCATGAATGCAATTTCATGCAATTTCCAACGATGTAATTGAGTATTTATACGCTTTATCTTCTTCCGGTTTCATCTCAATCAGATCCCAAGACAAAGTTTCGATTTAAACATTTTATAATGGATAAAACCCGCAGAACATGCATTGACACAAACTTATCCACGAGCTCATAATTGATAAAACCGTCGAAAAAATTAATTATGTTCATGGTATTAATGGTTATCTTCATGATTTTGGCCAAATAATTTTTAAATGTTTGCACGTAAACGTGTTTTTTTACTTATTGATATTTTCATTATAAATCGACAGTATCATGTTGTGAACATTAACAAATGCATGCGTTCAAAGATTCAACGCTTCCTGGGGGTTCATGAACTGGTCCCGTTGTAAAGGTGTGAAGGGATTAGTTTCGGCAAACATTTTTGATTGCCATATGTGAATTTGAAGTTCAATGTTAGGCCTCATTCACGTGCCAATGATATGATTTATGAGTTTGTTTCCTTAAATGGTTTAATGATGTTAAGTTAAACCACAACTACCGTAATCAAATCGGAAGCATGCTACTTAACTCAAGAAGAAAGTCAATTTCTCAATAAAGCGAAGCAATAGCATAATATTATTAATTTCCTGTTCATGTGTATGTAGTTACGTTAAATTGCTAAAGAAAAATTCCAGTTGCGTGCGAAAACTATAACCACACCATATTATAATAGATTTTGCATAGAAACCTTCCTCTGTTTAAGAGTCTGCAATCCAATTGCCAATCCCACTATGAAAAAACTTTAGATTTTTACTTTGGATTTTACTCCCAACACTGACAATTGGTATAAAAAGGGTATGGGAATTTATCGAAATTGGTGCCATAAAAATTCCCTAATTGATCTCAATTTAACATTCAAAACCCCCAAAACCAAACTTATTTTTACGTGTCTTGACGTAACTTTATTATCTACAATCATGTCTTGAAAAAAAACCTCTGTATACTTTAGTAAGCAATGAAGACCACCACTGAATGTATGTACATAAAGGTTACATGTCCTGAAATGTTGCGGAAGTGCTGAAGCAACATTCACGAAAGTAGGTACCAACGGTTAGGTAGCAATCCTGGAGGTGTTGTGATTTACGATTTCCTACAACAATGGAAACCAACTTCGTTTTGGTTTATCCTTATTCCGGAAAAGCACTGTTGAGTGAGTTTCTCCTAGTTTTTACTGTATTCCTATCTGTTCTGAAGTTAGTTCAAGTTTTTGGTCAAAATGGGAAGCGGAAAAAATGGGACAAGTTTGATGGGCTAGCAGTGGACCCTTACAAAGCATACAAAGCCCTACCTGGCCCTCGCCCTTTTCCAATACGGCTAATTGGAAATGTACTTTCGTTTGTTTCTAAAACTGGTAGGGATTCATGCATAAATCAACGTAATGTAAATGCTAAGAGCAGTACTAATTTAATGTGTCATTCTAATCAGGAGCCCTTAACAAGTTCGTCGAGTTTGCTAAAAAGTATGGACCATGCTATCGTCTCGTTTTCTTTGGTGAAGATTACGTGGTTCTCAACACACCGTCTGCTGCCCAGGTAAACTAGACAAAGTGCAAGCAAGGTATCAGTAACACATGATGACCTTGAACATCATGTAATACAATTCAACAGTATTACAACTAGCGATAACTTTATTTCAGGCTATAATGCTGTCCACTGACCCAGGTCATTTTCGACGCGGGGCAATAGAAGAAATGCTTTGGCCGGAAGACATGGAAGGCCTTTTAATATACACAGGTTCGGTTTTTCATAATTTTTATTACTCACGTTAATTGAACACATAATAAAATATTACAAAAGCTACAGTCGTGCTAAATATTTTGTTCAGGGGAGAAATGGAAAGCCAGGAAGAAAATGCTGACACGTCCCTTCTTATATAAAGCTCTCCAATTACATAATCCATGTTTCTATAAGCAATGTGGCCGTATGATTAAGCAACTAGAAGAACGTTTTAGTAATGGGAGTATACAAATTGTAGATGATCTCCTCAAGCAAGCTATATTTAGGATGTCCAGTGGTTAGCACAACTTACAATTTGCTATATATGAATTTTGTATTGTGCTATCAATTTCTGTTAAAGTTTGCAAGTTAATTAATTACGCATTTAGAAATACTTATGGGTGTGGATCTTTCGGAAACTGGGGATGATGCAATATTTTGTGAAAGTTTAGAAACGTAAGCATTCTTCAAAACTTGCAATAATATCCCACTCAGCTTCACCACATTTGACAAATCGTTCCTCTGTTTTCAGATTTATGTCAAAATCATTTGACCGGGTTTTCCGACCTTGGCTGTTTGTCAAATGGATATGGTATCGGAGCTCTCAATACAGAGAAACCCAACATGCCTTGAGAGCTATGGAGAAAGTCACCAAGAAAGTGTTCAAGAAGTACAGGGAGAAATTGGAACTGGAAAAGGTTTTAACTGTAGACAGTGAAAACAACGTGGTAGAAGAAATTCCAAACGACTTAAGTTATACAATGATTGAAGTCATGCTGCGACATGGACTGACGGAAAAACAGATTTTGGACGAAGTTGCTGTAATGCTGCTTGTGGTAAGTGATATATAGACACACTTTTCCTACTATTACTCTTACTTATGACACCGGAAAGTAATTAATAATGTCTTTTATGATTTGTGCTAGGCAAATGACACAACTTCCGTGGCAGTAGAATATGCACTATTTATGTTAGCAGTTCACCAGGAACATCAAGTAATTTTTCATGAACTTATGATGAAACGAAGTAATAAAACTTTTACCTAGAAAGGTTATCCTTCTTGTATTTTAAACAGGAAATATGTCGCCAAGAAGTTGATGCCGTATTTAACGATCCTTCGAAAAACAAAAATGGGATTTTGGATTTTGAAGCACTGAAGGAATTAAAGTATTTGGAAAGATGTATTCAAGAATCTCAACGAATACATCCGCTTGGTTCAACTATGCGAACACTTGACACTCCACTGCGGATAAGTAAGCTTTATTTTATTGCCGCAGTTCGGCATAATACACTCCTACATTTTTATTTGGAGAAAGTAAAGCAAAGCATGTTGTATTTGTCGTGCATACTTTTACCAAGCCCTGTATAACCATGCTTTTTCCAGATGAAGAACTAGTAATCCCGCCGGATGTGTCAGTGTTTGTCCTCGCCCATGTTCTGCATCACAACCCAGAGTACTTTCCAAACCCAGAGAAGTTTGATCCAGACCGATTTCTCCCGGAGCAAGTGAGAGCACGGCATAACTATGCCTACATTCCTTTCACCCACGGTCCACGTGCTTGTCTTGGTATGCGCTACTACATGCAATATCCACAGCTTATACTATTAGAGAAAGTAAAGCATTGGAGAAATCTAAATAAAAAAGGACGCTTTTTATTTTGAAAATTGTGTTTGCATATTTTGTAGGTATGAAGCTTGCATTGCTGGAATTGAAGGTGATGGTGTCCACAATACTCAGGAACTTTGAGGTGTCCACACCAGACAGGAGAGAAGATGTCAAAGCAGTTATCGAGGGCATTGTGAAACCTGCCAAACCGATAAGATTTACTTTCAAGAAACGTCACGGGGTTTAACTAACGGGTCAAAACTATAGCTTGTATTGTTGTGAATGTTTATTTAATTTAATGCTTTATGTTTATTGTATAGCCTTTTGTGTATGTATATCACAGTCAAACTTGAAATAAAGGGTCAGAATCACTGTCATTTCAACGATTTACTTTTGATTTAAGATGAACCAATAAAACTGGTGTGCGTCATAAGTACTCAATAACCTTGACACGTGCAACCGATCGAACATTTCGTCTGTCTGGGTCTCACAAAAGTCGCCGGTTGGCAATAATTGCACAAATTGTAGATTTTATCGACTTGATTTGAATAATGAGGTCCCATGAGATGCTCATCATATCTAAAACATACACCTGATGATGCATGTAGGAAAATTTTCAGATGTGAAGTTAGAAGCCAAAACATTCAACGCATGAAACGAAACGGCACAAGGAAATGTTTAACCTCCTGGAATCGTTTGCAACATAAAATTCCCACACCTGTGTCGTGTTGAAAACCTGGAAAGATTTGGTTGATAAACGAAAATTGATACATATGTGATTCACACCATTATGAATAAAATTTTCAGCTCAGAAATAATCCAATCGTTTCAGTCAGTGGTAAACAACTCAGCAAAACAACTGAAGATAATCAGTGACTCATTTTTGAAGGTATCATCAATGGTCAAGGATCGCATCAATTTTGGACATTTTTCAATTACGCATATCCTGTTTATTGTTTTCACGTTTTTCTTGGCTTGTGATTCAACGCTGCACAGCTGAATGACTTGAGGTTGGAGCACGACTATAAAAACCGGATTCGATAATAAAATTTCTGATTATGTTTTGCAGGTAGTTGACTTCACGCTCCAGGTAACTTGAATGTAACATGCCATGGCGTGAGAACAGCATACTTGCAATTAGTAGATTGTTATTAGATTATTTTTTCACTACATTTTTGACTTTCCTACGCATTCATAAAATTCAAATAACTACTATTAAAGCAAGTAGAATCTCCAAAAGTGCATCATTGATGATTTCAGTGTTGATTGCTCTGTGAAAAGTATTCAGTATGTGTCTTTGAAGCTAAATAGTCATCAATGATCCATTTCGAAATAAGACCATGGAGTATCCCTACTTAGTCGGGTTTCAACTTCCATTCGAAGATTTTAAAGCAGGAAATTTATTAGCAGTCCTTGCAACAACATTACTGCTTATTAAATTAATTCAGACCTTATTCTTAAAGAGAAAAAGCAAGTATGGGGGAGAAAGAGATTCGGACAAGTACAAAGGCTTCCATTCCTTGCCTGGACCACGTCCATTTCCTATTCGATTCATTGGAAATGCTCTGCAGTTGCCCAAAAGACGAGGTAAACTAATTCGTGGGTTTTACAGAGAAACTCATAGTTTTTAATCAAAATTATTAAATATTTACTTCTTTACAGATATGCACAGAATGATGGACGAGATGTATGCCAAATATGGACAGTGCTACCGCTTAACGTTGCTGAATGAGGAGATTGTGTGTTTGAACACGGCTCCTCTGGCCCAAGCAATTTTGGGATCTAACGATCTCAACCACTTCCGGAAAGGAGAGCAATATGACATATATTTTAGTGGAACCGAGGGGCTCCCAATGCTTACCGGGGAGAAGTGGAAAACGAGAAGGAAAATGATTAGTGGTTCCTTTAAGTACAAAGCATTCCAGCGATACAATCCTAGTTTTAACAAACACACAGAAAAACTTTTGGAGCAACTGGATAAACTGTATCAAGATGGGAAGGCTCACTTAATTAACGATTTGGTGAAGGATTGTGTTTTTAAACAGTCAAGTGGTACGTGCAGTTTAGAGCTTTGCTTGCAGTTTTTTCTCTGACCTTCGTCAAACTCCTGGATCTGAAATATATAATTATTAATGATCACATTTTCAGAGGCTATTATGGGCATTGATATTTCCGGAAACGAAGGTGGCGCTGTGTTTGCCAAAAGTTTGGAAACGTATGCGCAAACAGTTTTCAAAATGTATTGCTGCCAGTAAAATCAAGCCTTTAAATTCGCCTAATTTCTCTTCAGGTACCTGAACATAATTGCGGAGCGTTTGTGTAAGCCATGGCTTCTTCTGAACTGGGTTTGGCGTTTTCACCCTTTATCATTCAAACAAAAACGTGTATTTGATAAAATGATCAACGTGACTAAAACGGTAAAGATTAACTCTAAAATTCATTTATTCAGAAACAAAACCGACAATTTTCAGCTTTATAAATAAAATTATTGCCGTTTCCATTCTATGGAAAGGTTCTTGAAGGATATAAACAAGAAGACATTCAAAATTCAAAATCTGCCATGAAAGGTATTTATCTTTTTTATTATATATTAAACAAAACGAAGATGAAACATCAAAACGGGAACCTAATTAATAATTAATATTTTGATTAATTTTGAAGGAGTGGATGGCATCAAAGGCAGCGGTAATAGTGATTTTGTCAGCATGATTGAAGTCATGTTGGAAAATGGCGTGACAGACAAAGAGATTTTTGAGGAGGTCGCTATCACATTGGCTGTTGTAAGGAAAAATTAAAACCAATTTCGCTACAGTAAATTGTGTATTTTGACAAGTCAGTTAAAACCATTATTATTATGACGAACTTGCACAAAGGCTCATGACACAACATCAGTGGCCATGCAAATCGCCTTGTTCCTTTTAGCACTTCATCCTGACCATCAGGTATATTGATTACCAAAAACATGAAGGGTCCAACCAAACAAACAAATTAACAAACAGATAATTTCTACAGTTGACGTGATATCAAATATTAAAAATATTTTTGTAATTTTTTGCGCATTAAGGAAATCTGTCGTGCGGAAGCAGACGAACTCTTTAGCGATCCCACAAAGTACAACGATGGGAACCTGCAGTTCAGCGCTTTACCTGAGCTCAAGCATTTGGAACGCTGTATTTTAGAGTCCTCACGAATGCTCTCGTTGGCAAGTATTTTGATGAGGAAACTGGATGCTCCATTACAATTGCGTGAGTAGAAGAATTGTAAAAACAATTGTTGCCAATTGATGGTAATTTAACTCATTCAAAAAATGTTTATCGTTTATCTGTTTTTCATTAGAGGAAGGTTTGGTAATACCAGCAGGAGTTAGTATTTACGTCTTTCCTCCTGTAATTCACAAAAACCCAGAGTATTTTCCTAATCCAGAAAAATTTGACCCTGATCGGTTTCTCCCAGAGCCAAGTAAACAAAGACATAAATATGCCTTTTTGTCTTTTGCAGCCGGTCCTAGAAATTGTATCGGTAAGCTTTTATGAAATTCTCATGTAAATGTCATATTATACTTGAATGATGAGGATAAAATCAATTCTGACTTTTAAAAAGGTACAAAGTTGGCAATAATCGAAATTAAGATGATGATTGCTAAAATCCTACATAAATTTGTGGTTACAACTCCGGACAAATATGAGGATGTGGTCATTATACCCTCTGTTATTCCAGGACCTGAAAAGCCTATCAGGTTCATTTTCAAGCGACGCAATGACACAAACTGAACTGATTTTTATTATGCGACGAAATGATACGAACACAGATTTTCCATAAATTATATAGTATACTACATTCTCATTTGTTTGTTGTATATATTTGGATATCGCGTATACTGTATTTACATAATTACTAAATAACAATAACAGCCTTTATATATATATGTCTATATATTTGTGAATATTTATCTCGTTAATTATCAGAGAGAAAGGAGGAGAGAGCGTGATTTCGTTAAATATTTTAAGAAATATTATTGTAATTATAATATATTACTTGACGTAAATTTCTTCTTGGGCTTTGGATGAATTGAGCACAAGCATTTCTGGCCATGGGGGTTTTCTCAGTGGGTTGAAGGTGAGGAGTTCGTCTTCGTCTTCGACACTCTCATATCCCCACAGTTTCATGGCAGCCTCACAACTCCCTTGGATGTCGGTGACTAGTGAGAAGTTCCCAACGAAGTCGTTTCTCCAGTGGAATGGGGTAGTTTTGGAGTCTCGGAAGGTGCTGGAGACACCACCAGCATTTGCAACTGTGTGACTGCTTAGAAATTTCTCTACTCGGGGATGGTACTGTAAGCGGAAGAACTTGAAGATTTTTTGCATAGATTCGTAAGGGCTGAGAGACATGTCTTCGTAGCGAATTGACCTATAACGAATTTGAAGGCACCCGTGATTTAAATCTACAACATTTTGACCTTATTTTTATAGTCAATAAAAATTCTTTCAAGAACTGAAATCTTACAAAAATCTATCCGCATATTGTTCTCGTAATTTCTCCGCGTAGTTGAAGTCATCAACCATATCTGCACAAAGTCGGCTTGGTTCATAGCAATCTGGATCTTCTGGACACCATTCTCGATGATTACGGGACTGCATCGTTCCTCTTGGGTCACGGATAAGTAAGAGTAAGCGTATGTTGAACCTTTACATTTATAAGTAAAAACAATGGATTATTACAAATTCTAATGATTTTTTGCTAAAATAAAAAGAGAAAGTAAAAGTAAGTTGATGTGTATACTTTTTATTTTCCAGGAGTGACTTTGCCAAACGTAGACGCATTCGAACCGTCTTCACACTCTGGAATGGAAAAAGACGACACATGTCCGAAAGGAATTTGGGATCCCAACAAACATCATAGCTCTTCTCACAATACTGCCAAACTCTAGAGTTGTGGCTGTACAGCCAATGATGTGTCTTTCCATATTTCATAAACTCATTCAACCCAGTATAGTTGCAGTTGAAGAGCTGGTTAAGAACCCTAAGTCCTTCTTGGGCTAATTTTCCTGACCGTACCTTAAGAATCCAACCAAAAAAATTGAAGTCAAATTGTGGAAGATTCTAATGTATTACTCGGACTAATGCAAAAAAATATTATTTACCTGCTTAATGTTAAAATGTAGCAAAGGTTCGTAATGATAAAATGTTCCAGGGTGAGAGTCTAAGGTTTCCCCAAGAAAAGTTGAACCCGATCTCCAGGTTGTAAAGATTACATTGCGAATAGGCTGACCACCTTTCTCCATAACCAAATCGTTAAGTTTGCTACAAAAAGCCCAAAAATGTTTTTAAAATTCGCTGCAGCATTTCAAACAAGCTTATTTTCTCGGTAAACTTACACATTCTTTCCAGTCTGGTATTTGTACCCCTTCATTTCCTGAGCAATAGCTTCTCGCTGCTTATTGATAGCCCACCTACGGAATTCTTTGAGGTAGTCAGGAGAGAACATGGCATACACCTTACGTGCCGTTTCCTATTATGTTGAATGTCAAAATATAAAATAATTGTGATGCAGATATAGATGGCTATTGTGCATTTAGTTTCATGTAACAAGCTAAAGTTTGGGTGACATACAGAAAACATTTTAAGCCAATCCTTCGTAGTTGGAGTTTCCTCCAGAACGGTTGTAGTCCTCAAAGTCGATGAGCTGGAGGACGTGCCCCTGTCAAAGACAACCTGTTGCACCTCTCCATCTCCGACTTCTTTCGAGTCCAAGTCCAAAATTGCATTGTCATTCTCATTGTCATTATTTTCATCACGAGCAGCCGCCTCACTACTGGACGAGAGCTGGCCAGTCTTTTGGTTATTGAAATCAACTGAGAGACTAGAAACTCTTTGATTGCTAATATAGCTGTTGCTAACACTAGCCACTACATTATTATTAGTATTATCACTACCACTACTACTACTACTTATCGAACTACTACTAGTATCCCCTCCACTTCCCCCTCCTCCTCCTCCTGACGCAAGGAACTGACTACTGAACAAATATAATACTAGAGAGAGTGCGATGAGGAGAAGGATATTGTAGAAATATTGAGTTCTTCTCGGAGCTCTCAACATCGTTTTTTCCTTGCTTTTGAGAATAACGTATCCCAACTCATGAGGCTCACGCTTTGATCCACCCAGGAGGTCTTCAGGGAGCATTCCGATTCCCCCAGAGGCTCACTCCTCATCTAGTATTTAATCAGGAGGATTATATTTTTTTCTCCAAATGTTAAGAAAAACCAAGCAATTTTTTTACACTTAATCAAAAGTCACTCCAACGGCACTTGCTCAATGTGATTATTTATTTACGAGCGGAAGTTGTCAAGAACAAGCCATTTCGAAATTTGAATGTACCTTTAATTACATGAACACAGCAATAAAGGCTTGCTTGGCTAGCTTGTCTTGTTCACACTTTTGTATGCATTGTTGCACCTCAGTCAGTTGGTATATTTTAGGTGTGCATAAAAATCCAATTAATTTGAAGTCAAACTAGATGCTTGCAGTTACATGTATTTTGTTGGGGACGCACGCAGTTTGACTCACTGACTGACATAAAATACCCCGTGACTAATTTCCTTTAAAAGACTTTTCAGGTGATGATGCACAAAAGGGAGCCAATCAGGAGAACAAGGAAGACTCTAAATTGTTGCTGCATTTGTTCCAACCAATTTAAATGAATGAAGACATTAAATCACAGAAAATATTATTGATTACCACAAAGTCTCTACAATTTATTCTTGACTACTGTCGTACACACTTATTGAGCGTAACTGAGCGAGCCAGTTGTTCCTTTTGCATATCTGCATTTCAACAACTGCACTCCTTCCTCGGCATGCAAGCATATGTATGTAGTTATGCATGCACTTTTGTACTGTATAATTTTTTAGTAACCTAATCAAAAATGCTGCATGCCAAGTCAATCTTACTTTTGTAACAATACACTTATGAGACCAAGAAAGTGAACGATTAGGTACATACTAGTATTACTAGTAAATACCAAATCAAACTAAATTCGACAACAAAAACCGCTCATGATACAAAAAACGAAGCGAGACGAAACGAAGCACTTGAAGGAAAAACGGCTTCAATTTATAAAACTGCAGTCAACATGAAAGATAAGACTCTATCAATTTATATTGGAAGGATGCTGTGTGGTTAGATGAAGAGACGTAGCAGCAGCAACACCAACAAAAGTCAATTTGAGTCTTGAGAGAAACTACAGAATGGTTTGGTTTGTTACACAATATCAATTTCAGCAGCACGGAGAGTCTTTAGCTCAACAATGCATAGCAGAACAATATATATGCAACAAGTTATAATGTGGATAAGACACGGCTCAGTACAGCTTATAACAATCCTATATAAAACACAATGTAATGCAATATATTTTTTGATCGGAAGGTTGGTTTCGTCTTGGCTTTTGATGGAGAATAGTAGTGGCTTGAGGGCTTCTTGATTTTAAGGTCTTATTTTTTCGTGATCTTGAATGTGAATGCTTTAGAAAAGTGGACGGAGAGCATCTTTTGTATTGAAATTCGTATGAGGAAGATGTGTGAGTGATGCTGCTTCAAGGAGCTGAGTACTGCAAACTAACACGTTATATTGGACATGTTACATGCGCATAATACCAAAACCAGCAGCAGGGAGAGACACAGACCAGACCAGAAGCCTATTTGTAAAGTGCACACTGTGATGATGATGATAAAAATGTATGTGAGGAGAGAGAGAGAGATGCGATACGGGTGAGTGAATAAAAACGGTGCCTTGGGCAGAATCACTGCTATTACATTATACTACCATCCATGTACAATATTTTTTGAAGAGAGAATAACTTGGGATAAACAATGTACAGGATTTAAAAAATATGTTGATACAAAGAAGAAGACTCGAATGCATGATGATGATGATGATGAGAAGGATGTGATTTGGTCTGAGTTGGTTGTTTGCTTGTTTGTTTAGAAGATGAGTGCAATACAACGTTCGTTTCATATAATCAACATTCATGATGTTCCATTCTTTAAGTTTTTGCTAGATTGAAATGGAATTTGCAAAGAGAGGGATGATTATCGTAAAAACTCTACTTTAATGAAGATGCTACCGTATTGTACATGTTTTTGCTGTGCATAGTCATCATCATCGTCAGAGGAAATAAATGCGCATGATGAGTATCTAATACTATGTTTTATGCATGAGAATTTTGCTATTTTTGGCAATGTTTCTTTTAAAACTAACTAACATCTGGTTTTTTAAGGAAGTCACAAGGAAGAAGAGAAGTTACTAGCGTTTAGCTGTCAAAATGGATTTGGGGATGTAAACATGAAACACATACCATAATAATATATATGCATTTCTTAACGATGAGAAAATCCAGTTGCTATAATCTTGCACGTTGAGTATCTATTGCAATAGAACCATTTCATGTTTTACATGGTGGATGAGCATGGACATAGACCGTAAATCGTAGTAATTGAACTACGGTTCTCAAATCACAAGTCTATGAAAAAAATTGCAGGAAGAGAATCATGAGATAGAGACGAGAAAATGTGTTAATGTGATATATTACGTATGGGCTTGCTTACGCCAAAACCTCCTAAAACAGAGGTTTTGACTTGACAAAACAGCTCAAATACAGTTTCATTTTGTGTATATTTGAGTGTGAAAGTTGACAGCTTTTTTTTAGGGGTGGGCTTTGGGCTTGCAATGGGTTATGAATGTACCGGTGGTGGAGATAGATTAATAATCATAATCACAATCAGTTTCTGTTTTGTCTCTTTTGTACCCGTGCCGAAGATACGTGTTTAGCTTTAAAATATATTCATTTCAGCTCTGCAGCAGCATAGCATAACGTTTAATTTCCCATTTTTCCGTTATGCTCACATCTCACTCAGATCACTCCCCCAAGTTAAATAATTTTGTGTGAGAATAAGTAAGCACTATTTACTTTCTGTTTTAGACTACCCATTGCATTATTCCACTACCTTGCCATTAGGCACCAAACCAGAGACTTATTTGTGATGCGGTATTTGAAAGAAGTTTATTTGAATAGCCGCAAACTAATTACTGTGTTTGTGCTTGATGCAAAATATAAACGAGTTGGTTGCCCCTTTGAAATCTCTTTCATTCCCTATAATCAAAAAGTCGCCTTCTATCGGGTCGCTTGTTATCTTTCTATGAGTATACCTTGTTCCCTTTAAAGACTGCCTGAGGCAGGGTCAAAAATACTCTCTGCTTGTCGTCCGTCTGCAATCTTTTCAAATGCAAATTAAATATAGATATGTTTGCAAGAACATACATAATAACAAACATATACAAGATCCGGTACAACTCAAGAGCTTCATCATTGTCTATTGGATTTCTCTCGAAAGATAAAATAACACAAAATGAGCGTAATATAGCGTAATCACTTATTCACTCACTCGCGACACTAATAGTAAAAACAGGAAATGGTTTTTTCCCTTCAGCTTCACGATAATGCTTGTTGATGTGCTGAGCTGAGTATGTTGGGTTTGATTCACTAAACTTTGTACTAAAATGCATGCAGAAAATGTAAGTCTATTGAACTGAAATCTTGCTGAATATTATGAAGAAGAGAGCGAATACCATTTTTGCTGCTTGACAAGCTAAAACCGACCATTTCAAACAGCAGTTCGCATCATTAACCCACTAATCCTATGTAGAAAAACGGTGGCACGTTCTATTTAAGACATTCTTCTTTTGTATTCAATGTTGACCACGACCAACTTTTAATGAAAACTGGATAGTAATTAGATTTTAATGGAAATGGCTTGTTTCAAATGATCTTATTAAAATACAATTGGGTTCTTCTAGATGTTACCTGACAATCCGACAGTTTGAATAATTGATGCACATGTGTTAGCTGATGAGAACTAGAACTGCCACACTTAATTGAGAAGCCGAAGCCTGTTGCTTCTGCTAGTTAGCTGCTTTCTGAGTCAAACCGACACAGGTGTAAATTGAAACTGTTCATGATACAATATAGAGCTAGTAGGTGAATCTGTCAAAAATCACCACGGGTTGATTCAGGATGTTCCGCAAATAATCCTACGCTTAATTTGAACAGAAATTCTAATAAGGAAAACTGGGATGGTGTTATCAAATTATGATTGAAGTATCTAATTGAAGATTGCATCTATCCATAAAAATATAACTGCTTATCAAGGACACTACATATTGATGTATCGTAGCATAGTACTCAGTGAACGCCTATATTTAATTGATGCGAGGCAAATAAACAACCTAGCTGTTTAGTTGGTATCTAATCTCACGGTTGTAACATAACGTATGGACCATGAATGCAAAACGCAAATAAGGTATAAAGCGGGTAATGCCAATGTAAGTTGGATAAAATTAGGCGATTTTTGTTGCATTAACAAAGATGTCAGAAGTATTATGCATCGTGGTTTAGAGAAATAATCCCCTACATCCATAATCTCAAATAATCCCCCAATAATTCGTAATCGAGAAAAAAACAAGTCATTAAACGATCCGTTATCTATTTAATTTCCCAAAAACTTTTACACAGCGAACATATTGAACGTGGTTTATCATAAAATTCGCCGATTCGCATAATTTTCAAGTCTTCAGCGTTCGATCAAATAGCAAGAAGCAAAGAGCAACACTTCAGTTCATCATGCAAAATCTGCAAAAATCCAGCAATAAATTAGTGGGATCAAGCTACAGTTGACTGAGCCATCCACAATTTTTAGGCCATGTTAATTAGGATGTAATTACTTATGAATATTCATTTCATGACTTGCCAAAATATATTAAGCTATAAACTTATAATGTATTAGACCAGATGGATCAGATCAGCTTACATACTACACACCTCAACATGATTACATTTAAAGTATTATTCGTTATCCTCAACAAATACACCACCATTAACGATTTTCACCATATGTCATCTAATGATAAATATAAATCATCTTCAAATATAGCAAGTATGGCATGAAAATTGCGATATTTCTCTCGTATTATTTTAGGCATAGTAGAAATGCTGAAAATTCTCTTTGATGCTTTCTTCCAGAGAATACCTGATTAAGTAAGAAGCCACGCACACTTGGTATGGGATGATAAGTTATTTCAGCCTTTAACTTCATTCTTTACCAACTCTTTTATACATCAAGTCTAGCTCATAATATATTATTATTAGTTAGCACAATAGAATGCAGCATGTAAAAGCAAATATTATGCTTTCTTATCTTATCGAGGACATTTTTGCGACATCAGTTGCACAAACGCTACAGTTGATAGTGACGTGACATGACTCGTTCTGATCTGACTTCCAAACCTGGTGAACCTAATTGTCCATGTGGGCGAGAAAGACTACAAGAGGAACCCGAAGCGACCCAGTTTAGAGAACCATTTCATCTCTCGGGGATGATGACGTGACGTACTCAATATTGGCTAACGATCGGCTCGAGAATATAAGTAAGTAAAATTTGTATCAGTTTAGTCCATTAAACATTGACTTGATAAATAACCATACTAATATTATATCGTAATAATAGAGTTTAAGAAGTTCATACGCTACGCCTACGCATAGCAATATATTCTATAACACACGTGCTCAGAGAATCGATCAACGAGATCGTGAGTTTACACGCATTTCAAGAAAATTTGGAATAAGAAGTGAAATGATGATGAGAGGCTTTCTTTTTGCTAATTAACTATTGTTTGGGGTCCGATTCCTTCATGGAAACAAAAGCTATATAAGCATCGAGTGGAAAGAGTTCAGCCTATGTCTCCAGTACAGATTCCAGAATGTTTTACTTTGATTCGTTTGATTGACAAAGTTCGTACGTTGCCTTTAATATTGATCAAACTTTGATATCGGACAGCACAACCGAAATTATTTCTACACGAACTGTAGGAGCTAAACCTGTCAAGGACTTTCCCAAATTTAGTTAGTGCATGTTTCTCCAATTATGTGAATTATATGCATGTAGGGAAAACTCTATAACATTCAGAGCTAACAACAATCCATCTACTTTTACATTAATTTTCTCATGCTAGTAGCAGTCTTTGGACATGCTTCCTTGTATTAGATTTGGATTGTCCACCACCACCACCAGCGTAGCTAATGAATTGTTATATTGGCTCATACCATACAATAGATCTGGTGGGCCAGGGTCTGTAGAAAACCAGCTTCCGGAAATGACTACA
This sequence comes from Orchesella cincta, assembly GCA_001718145.1. NCBI lineage: Eukaryota > Metazoa > Arthropoda > Collembola > Entomobryomorpha > Orchesellidae > Orchesella > Orchesella cincta. The sequence continues at coordinate 101,462 of LJIJ01000428.1, forward strand.
CATGACTAACTTCATTATACATTTTTTGACAAATGAAGCTCAAGCTTATACTGAATAGTTTCTATAAAATATGCATATATATACTTTTTATACTTACGCATCCATTAATTTGTATATGAAAGCAAGCACCTTTCACCCTCACAATGCCCTGAACAGTTAAAGCTTCTTTCATACAAACGCTGCTCCGGTTCACCTGAAAGGTTTTTGGTCTGTTTGGCGTATTTATTCTGAAAGCATCATCAAACATGGATTTGTATATACGTAGACTATATCTAGATGGCAATTACATTTTCACGGCTCGCTTTTTTATGGACATCATGAAAGGAATATTGGGTGGTTGTGGATCATGGCTCACTCACTTTCCTTTTGCTTAGTTGTCTATCCCATTTGCTTATGTTTTCATTTTACTTTCTCTTACACGCAGAGAACATGTGTCTCTCGTGAAGTAATGCGAACAAATGCAAGAGTAATTTGGAAAGTAGGAGCAAACCCTCGTGCAAAAGACCATACCAACACAATCCATCTAATTAAACCAATGACTTTGATGATCATCTCCAAAAAACGGTTTGCTGCTCTCAGCCCAATACCATAATATTTGTTGCTTCATGAAATAGCAATACATTTTACATGCATATTATGACATGCCATGCAATACAAGAGCATGACACATTTATTGCTCAACCTTTTCATGCTAGTCTTTTTTCCTCATCGGTCTCCCTTGATCCGTTTTTACTTTCTTTTATACGATGCCATTGGCAAAATGGACTTACAACATCAAACGGGAAGCAAAGCTGGTCATTAATTATTACTACATAATATTAGTTAAATAAACACAATTTTTATGTGTATCTCAAAGCTCATTTGTTGTACAGCCACGTACAGACGGTCAAGTGAAGTGTTACGTGAAAGTTATGAAGTACTTACATCAAGTTATAACGGAAGGAGGAATGGGTATTAAAATATTCTTTTGTGGTTCCGACTCGGAACCAACCTCCTTGCTCATTTATATATTCTGCGCAAGTTTGTCTGCCTGGCTGTCAGTTTATTTATTTGTAAAGAATGTAAACATTCAGTAAATCACCAAATTGAACCATATTGTAAACGCCTACTCATATTTATAGTGTTGCTGATTATTATGGAGTGGAATGATTCCATGTGCAAGCCTTATACTTATTGTCACATCACATTGCAATCATTGATTGATTTAATATTTCATCTAAAAAACGCTGACAGATTACATGAACGATTAGTGTTGTGGATATTATGTAAACATACTCGATAATATAGTTGGAGAAAGCAGTCAATTTTTACGGCCATCATGCTTTGGCTCTTCTCATCAAGGAGGACTGGATCGAAGGGAGAAAAAATGTTTACAAATGCAGATCACATCAATTTTAGCATCAGCACACCACCAGCAGTAGCCCATCGTCCAAAAACTTGCCATATCAAGTTAAGTTTGAGTCGACATCACAAATATTTACGATGAAGAACATGCAAAGGAAAGGTTTACAAGCTGTTTCTTTTTCGCCTTAAAACATCCCAGAGGGGAAGCAGCTTTCCCATTCATTCATAATATTTGTTGAGTGACACACAACAACCTTTTTCCTTTGGATGGTTATGTTTACTCATGTGCACTCCTTGAACATTGTAATTGGTGATGGGAAAGGAAAAAGACATGAGGGTTTACTTCAACCTCCATCATCATCATCCTCATCAAATTATCGTCGTGAGTTTATCGGGGAAAGAATGGATTGAAACAATAAAGGAAATTAAAGCTGTCTCCAACTTCGAACGCCGAAGCTTGTTTAGTCGATCCAACCGTTGCTAAAAGGAAGTGGAATGGAAAGTGAAAGCCATAAGCGAGAAGCTTTCTTACCACCATCACTTTCATCATAGCAAAACCTAAGCACGTGCTTAAGACATTGATTGAAGTTTACCAGGAAGAAGACGTGAGAATGTAAAATAAAATCTTTTACGATCTCAAGTTGGAGAATGAAGGTGAAAGCATTAAATCTTGCGACACTTGAAAGCTTTTCCGATGCATACATTTTTACAAAATATGACGAGTTTCTCTGAGCCTGAGATTCGCGCCCACGCCAAAGACAGTCATATCAAGGTAATGTCGACGAACACAAAAAAGTCGCTTCAAAATCCAAAGTGTAAGTGTGTGAAGTTATGATGATGATCTTTGTGTATCTGTGCAAAACTTTGGAATGTAAACATTCATGCATACCATTTCGGTGCAAATATTTTAGTGCTCTTTCAATAACCTCCAAAAATTCATAGACAGTGCATACCTACATGGCCTTATTTCAAGCATGTGGATACGCAACGTTATGAGTGGGTGAGTCATGTGTCATATTCATGTTCAATGTTGTACATATTAATCTTCTACTGCCACCATACAAGCATGCCTACTACTGCATATTAACATTATTATTAACTCGCATTCCCAACCCATATCGATCTCCAAATTTAGTATTAGCGAATGTACATATACCCTGGAGAACAATCTATATAGCGTGATACTCCTAATCAAATTGGCAAAGATTGAATCTTTTTTATTCGTTTGTATTAATAGCGGAAAGAAAATAATACACTCCAGGAAACATAAAACCGTGTAAGAGACCACCGTAATGAATATGATCATAAGAGCAAACGTCATCCCATTATATGTATCATTCATCAAATTTTGTACTGAATTGAATGCATTCAGCATTATGATGTCGATGTCGACATCCACCTAAGCTCGGCTAGATGGGTGATGGTGATTGTGATTGCCATGATGTCTTTCTTCTCATCTGTTTTCATGCTCCGCCAACCGTATCCTCGTTTCCAGTATTCGTTTTCAGACGCATGTAAAACACAAGCAATATAAATTGCCTTTCATATTTATATATGCGAAAAGTTATTGGATATAGATGATTTTTCGAAGTAGGAGAACAATAAAGGAATATCTTTCCTTCCATAATCATATTATCAGCTCTCATTACTTCATTCAATTCAACCTCACGCTCTCGTTTCATACTCCAACCTATGTACATTCGGTATGAATGCAAACAAACACCTCTCTCAATATTATTATGTGGTTATGCCTTTTATCATCATATCTTTAAATGAATTTATCAAAACAGCCATCACTAACATCATCATAACCAACCAACTAGTCGACAAATGGAATGCTTAAATAAGCAAATTCACACAGCGCTTCTTGCTTAGTCAGTCTTTTTTCGTCCGGGCTTTGGGTGTGCATAAAAATGCTTGAAATAACAATTCAAGTGCAAACTAACAATGTGAGCTCGTAGTTTATCATCTCATCCTACATTTGTAATCTTTTGGGTCTGCGAATTCATTCTGCATAGTCTCTATACAGAAGCCGAAAAGAAGCGAACGTTTATCAGTTCCCTTAATCCCTGTCATTTGGACCGTTGATGGAAGGTTACCTTGTTTATCCTGTGAAAAGCACAATGGAATCACAGTTGATTTAAATGGTGACCGCAGCAATTACCACGTTTGCATTCAAAAACAATAATCATGCCGACATTCACATTTTGGGACATAAAGTGTCAATTATTTCCATTGCGTGTTGCACTACAGGACTAGTAGAATGGAGAGACAAGTTCATACTCATCCTTTTGTATTGGAGTGTTATAAAATGTTACGCTAAATAATGATGGATTCGAATTCGAGGTGATAATGAATTTCATCATCAACCATGCTTTTAAAATGGAGTGGAATAGGAAGTCTGACGTTTGACTGAGCTCCGATCCAAAGAGAATGTAAAGTTGCATGAAAATAGCCTGTTTCTCGTTTTACCGTGCTGTGATTCACCTTTTAAATAGTTTCAAGGTCTACTTATTTCGTCCAGTCCTCTATAATTATTAACTATTTGGTTTAACTGTGATGGTGGTGGTCTCGTTTAGAATTTAGAAGCGTTATCGTAATGTAATTCGGCTATCGAATCGTTTGGGATGTTTTTACCTGTTGTTATACAATACATCATTCAAATACAACTGCATGTGAGTTGCATGTTGTGTCCGTTTTACGTTGTCGGTTCTGGACAGCGATTCTGTCAGGTCAAAGTTAGTGGGATATACCGTGCATGAGTTGGTTTCAAAGACTGATTGGTGATGCATTGATGGAGCAGAGCAGAATAAAGTTTGATTGATCACGATGATCTGAATAAGTTTTGGAAGATCAGTTTTCTTGTGCTATCCATTATACATCTGTCAAGCAATTGGGAAGTGGCCCATTCTTTTAACCATGCATTTTCTGACATTTGAAGTTGAAGTGCCGTAGTGTAGTTCTACTCCTAGTTCTACTGGGAGAAAATCAAGCGGCGGCTTCCCGTTGTTTATCGATGGATTATTGTACCATGGCCGACTCCGTTTTGTTACCTGGTGTGCTGCCTTCAAACAAGATAGCAATTTACTTTTGGAAATGCGTAGGACTCAAAGTCGGTAATAGACGATACATGTTATAATTTGTAAATCTCGTGAATGTATATATATTGTACCACCGCATTACAATCTTACTGATCAATCAAGTCGTTCGGCGATAATATATCAAAAAGTGCATCTATCTAGTTAGCTGCAAGTGTTGGATGAGGTATAGTTTTTGGAGCTGCTATGTTTTGCAATCATTTGCTACTAAACTGAGTAAACTGACATAATTATTGATCACTTAAAGAATGTAAAGGGTGGAGGTAGGGAGTAACGCATCCAATTCTAAACAAGACAAGGTTAAGAGTTCGACGGTGTATAAAAACGCATTCATAAACAAAAGGTCAAATTGTGAAGAATTTTTCATGAATAAAATGCACTTGCAACATTCGTAAGTTACAGGCGATAAGTGAAATATTACTAAAAAGTTCTAGAGATTCCAACTAAAAGTTAAATAGGATGGAAAGTGCCAGTTTAAAATTATGTCATTTCCCAGCATGAGCAATACAGAAATACGAAAAACATAGCATTTCACTCTAGCGTTGGCGTTGTATTTATTTTGTATATATACATTGCAGTACCTACCATGTACGTCATTACGAATATCAACGTTTGAACTTCTTTCGCCGTTTTGTTTAAACAAGCCTAGAAAACTCACAAAACTTAATCTGCCGTTGTATGGTTTCGCATAAAGTCCAACTGTTGAACTGAGCTGAGTGTGATAATAGGACATAGGTCTTTTCCCACAAAAATACTTATTTGCAAAAATTAAATAATTACAGGAAGTACGTTTTTAAATTATCACATATTGCTACATAGTTCATCACGAATTTTATCTCACGGCACCCCACGCATTTTATTCAAGGTCTTGGTCACTGCATATCGTAAGCATCAATGAAAATCTCTCCACAACTTTGTGCAGGATTTCACTTACCATTCGTAAGGAGTAATGACAATGAATGACACCTTTGATAACAGTAGTTTACTAACTTGTACCCCATAGCTTTTTGTAAATTGTTAGACACGATTATAAAAACGAGGTATACATGCGCAAAGACATTTTGCAAAACATTACAAAAATCCTAATTAGAAGGCTCGCAACAATCACAATGCGAATGGGCAATGCGAATTGTTGAGTTTGTTTTCATTCCTCTGATAACAATCAAAAGTAGCCAATTATATACTCAAATCAAATCATGACTACTCATTTTAATTTTTGCTAATTAATCACTCTTTTGTATTTGTTATCAGCTCATCATCAGCTATCATGACTCATCATTTCGTACCATCAAAGTGAAATAGATTCCCATTGCTAGTTGATATTATAGTATACCTATACTATACCATCTCTGGATCATCCGATGATGATAGGATAGGGTCATCAAGAATTTATAATGCTCCAAACCAAAACTGGAAACCATATAATCCTTTGACTAATTTGCATCTTCTGCGAAATGATCTGAAGCCACAATCGTAGCGATGACGTGATAATGCTGATGGACCAAATGACGCAATAATTCTTAGCTGGTATACATCAGCTCATCTTCGGCATAATCTGTTTTACTAATGAACGATCAGCGAGAACGAGATGCTGTTTTTGTTTTGTACACCATTACGAATAGTACACTGGTCAATCGACGCGTCATAATGTCTTCTTGGTATCATTAACAAAAATATTTCTGTATTTTCTTACAAAATTATGGTAGAAGCACAATTTAATACGATAGCCATATCATATAGCCATATTACACGTTTCTGTACTAAATGAACAGTTAAAGTTATACATGCGTAAGCTTTATGGATATGAGATATCATTTGCAATAGTATCATCAATATCAGACTTCAATTCCTCTATTCACATGATTTTGTGCAGGACATGTATGCAATATCTCCAATGAGCAAAGAATGTCTGGTTGTAGGCTTGGCATAATTAATTTTACCTTGAGTCCTTGAGGAAATTCCTTTTGTATCTGCGCCTTGCCGTCAACTGCCAACTTTCGATCAGTTTAGCTGAGCCTTTACTGTGCGTAGATTCAAACTGTAGACACATCCTTTTGCAATTTTTTATCATTTGTTTGTACGTAACTATCAATTCAGGTTGGTTCCTTTATCTAATCTTCTATATCCATACCTTTTCATCTTCAGCAATGTCCACAAAAATATTATCTTTACGTCATTTAGCAGTATGGTGCATGTTTTCATGTACAGCAAAAGCACAATTGAGTGGACCATAGTTAATTTCATAGACACACAGCATGGTCATTCATCCTTGGTTGGCAGACTGGCCACACCAAAGGCCTAACTCAAAAATAGAAACATTGCATAAGCAATGGCTTTTTCTTTTCTAAATACCAGCTCGGCACGAGGCCTATAGTGGTAATGACACCAATGCTAAAACTTAAAATATTGGAAAGCCAAGCAAAGCAAACATCTTTGCCATCACCAGTGTTAACTGATTTGAAACCTTTCACATAATATATAAAGCACAATTTGCAATGTTTTCAGTAGCCAGACGCACCACTCATCCTGAATCAGAGTTGTTAAGAAGCGTTCCAAGTTTTTATTTAGAAACGATATTGTAAAGAAATAAGTATGTTTAATCTGCATAAGAACGGCTGGGAAATACATTTTATGAAGCCAAAATGCGGTCAGCTAGCCGAGCTTGAGCCGAAATAACTTCTAAGCTCATTATAGATTGCACAATGGTTAAAAAGGCTTTTTAGAACCGTAGTCTACTTTCAATTTTATTCATGTCATTCATCCAATTTTCCAAGTTAAATGGAATGAAACGTACATTTACCAAGTAATGTTTATGTTACAAACATTACCTACATCCATAATGTACATTTGACTATGTATAATTTAACAATTTGTAATCAAAATCGTAAGCTCGCTAACTAGCAAGCCATCGATATTCTATTCTGCTACTTTTCCCTTTCTCTCATACAAACAACATTGTATATCGTAACGAATCTTAATTTTTAATCACAAAAATATCCATTTTGACTTATCTTGTTCCTTTGTTACAACATCTTCCTTTCTCGACTTACTTGCTGCTGCTACCGTTTCTGTAAACCAAGACCAATTATGATTTCATTGCAGAACATAAGATTGGTTACTTCTTTTTGTGTACTTTTCATATCACGTGTTTATCTCACCAGTTAACAAACTCAATTAAGTCTCATTTGCATTTTCCCATGCATACACGCTACTTCGATGGCGTTTGCAATATCTTGACTAATACCCATTTGCTTGTCTTGTTGCATAACTTCAAGCGACACAAAAATGCATGCCGTTTTTCTGTCCTTACTCCTATTCCATTGATGAGCATTCTAGTGAGAGCCCATTCATTCAAATTATTCTGATGCAAAAGGACATTCGAACTATTTACGTTTATTCAATTTTCTAACTCCTTTCTGCAGTTTAGTCTCACAAAAGGGTGAAAAACTATACTCAAGGTAAAACCCATTTGGTCTCTCACAGTCAATATACAAATACATTCATCAGTCCATCATCATCATCAAATAAATGTCTTTGACAAACAACAAATGTATTACATTACAACGTGTAAGAACAAGAATGAGCAAGTAGGTAAAAATAACATTTAAATGTTTTGATACAGTAGCGCTAGTCTTCGTCCATCCCCCATCACGTCTACTCTATTTAACCTCAGCAGTATACAATCATCAGTAAGTCACTCATCGTCAGGAGTAGCTGCATAAATCATCATAAATGGAATCTCTCGTCTCGTCGGTATTAAAAAATAAATGTCCACTGATTTCATTACAGTCCAAACGTGCTCTGGTCTAGCGCAACTCAACATATCACTGTCATATACGACGCAGACAATGTAGCCAGTTTGTATGCATGACATGACAAGATATATTCAATTCACATCTTTGCGTATCTTTCTTTCAATGAATCTATCTGTTAAAGGAGTACCTGTTGCTTTTTATGTGGTAGTGGTAGCTCTAATCTCCTCACAGAAAATAGCTTTTATGCATCTTGCATGTTACAAATTCCTTTCTGTATTCTTCTCAGTACCTCTTCTGTTGGGTGAAGATGAAGCTGAGTCTTGGTGGTTGACATGAGCATCTAAAGGAAAGATATAATATCTTTAGGGTTTGCGTTTTATGATGCAGTACACATGTTAAGTCACGCTCACGTTCCTTTACCTTACCTCACACAACTACTTATAAGCTTATGCTCTCAACAATTTGATGTAATGACAAAGAACAACATTGCACACTCTTTTAATGCATTTTCTCTGTAATACCTTTTCGTTACTACGAGTCAAGACTTTTGCTAGACGTTTAGGATTAGTTCACAAGCATCAGCAGCAGCAGCTCAACAATGAAGCGTCAGTCAGCGATTGTTGATCCTCCTCCTCCTCTAGCAAAAAACAGATAGTAAGAAACAACAGCTAAGAAAAAGTAAAGAACCTCATCATTTTATGCATGTTAGGTACGTTATTGTAAAAACTCACCTGGTTTGCATGAAGCTATCATGTTCATGCTTAAGAATGTTATATGTTTATGAGAGATCTGTTGTGGAGCAATAATAACCACGATGATCATCATCAGTAGAATGAATGAAAGGGGGTTTATAGCAAGGCAAAGATGAAATCATGAACATACACACATGACGAATATAACCCTTTACAAATAAGTGCTTTCTTTAAATACATTTTTTGAAGTTTTACCTAATTTTTGGTGAGTGTGTAGAACGTGTACTATGGTTAACAGCTCGGTTTTTCATTTTTCTCATTGAAGCTCAATGAACGACGACGAAGGGGTGGAGGATTCGTGAGAATTGCAGATGTGTGCATTTACAGAGGGCCGTCTGGCCAACGTCTTGTATTATCGGAGGAAGTCAGATTTGTTTAAATAAACTTTTGAAATGTAAACAATATCGACCCCGAAAGAGGGTTAGCTGGTTGGATGTGGTCAAACCTTCGTAGTGGTTGTGACATTGTGGAAGGAGATTTACTACGTGATCAAGTGAAAAGTGAAAAATCATAAAACTCATCGGATGGGACTTCAATCCGTTTCTCGCTTCTGCGAAATATGTAAGTTGATAATCCAGTTGCATTTGGGGCTACCACAAACAAAGTTTTATTCCAGGCCTATCATTATGGTATACCTGTTGATATAAATTATCATATTTTTCACAATTATTATTACACGTGAAAAAATAATGGAGGTGAACTCAAAGCTAGTTATCATATATAATCTCCACTTCATTGGAACCCAATCTATCCATTGTCATTTATTTATGCATGACGTAAAGTGAAGTTTTCACCTAAAAATAACATATTTATTGCTTCTACACCTGGTCAGTCAAAGCCACACGGAATAAGTTAGCCTTCATTTTGTTAGAAGCCACGTACGTAACGTTGCGCTTATGTTTGACCGTACATAAAGCACCAATACTTTCTTGCACATTTTTATAATCTTAATAACTTAACATACGTTGATGAATTGTAAGCCAAGATTTTTGAATTGGGATTTGAAAAAGGTGAGCTGTAACAGTTTCTCGTCCGCCTTTCACACAATCCCTTGTTTTTAAATAGTAAATTAGTTTCCTGTCAAATGTCAACAACTTTGTAATACCTTGTAATACTGTTCTGAATTGGCTCATGATCTTACTTTTCAGGCAGTATTGCGTAATCTCTTTGTTGACACAGTCAAAATATCGATAGGAATATATAGGTGAGAAGTTTATTGAGTCACATGCAAAAGACTACCTGTATTGCGTTGCAATTTGGTAATGCGTATACTACATACCCACCTAACTGTCTATATCTACTACATGAGCACAACAATGTGATTATGAATGTTATACTAAATATTTAGTCCTAATGTGATCAAAATTGAGTTAAGTGAAATCATTCAACAACAAATACAAATCGAATCGACCTGACCACCATAAACTTCACATTATTGCAATCAAACACACATGAGCATGCTCATTTGCTGCTAAACTAACATTATTTTGCTGTGAGTAATGAACTCATTGTGAAAATCAAGCAGACAGACGACAACAGAAACGTTGAAATTTAGGCTGGCTTGCATCCGCAATTTTGAGATTGAGACCAATACATAATAATATTCAATACAGCCAATGGGTCCGAAATGCATAATAGTACATACAATTTTCAGTTACAAGTGAGTGTTCAACAAGTGATTACTTTTCAACTTACAGTTTTGTATTGTAACTCTGTAGTTTAAGGGATGTGAAGATGAACGTGAGTGGCGAGGACACAAAAAGAATACCTCGATTCATTTTGCTTATCAGCAAGTTTTATGCCGTAATACTCATTTGTATCTCTAGCCCGTCGCTTCCTTACAAAGTACTTCACATGAACGCATCTTGGTTTGGTTGGTTGGTTCTCTGACAAAATCTTGAGAGGAAGCGCAAGCTAGTAAAATGATTGCTTTGCAACGAAAGAGCTGAAAGGCAAAAGCAGCAGCAATCATGCATAGCCAAATATCCTTCTTGGAATGTCCTTCCTGTTCCATTGCTTCTATTGGACTTCAAACTATATAGATATACACAAATTCATATACAGATTCATTTTCCCTAATCACATCCTTCACTATGCAAAATATTCAGAAGGAAAGATCGTGTCTTTTGGCAAAATATATATAAACATTCATTCTGTTACGTTATCATCATTATTATCATCATCACCATTCATTATTATATTACTTTTGGTTGATTTCGTCTGTCTGTTTGTGCTCCGCCTCTTGTAGCGTCGTTTGTTTCCTTTATCATCATTATCTCCAAATATTATCACCGTCACTTACGGTTCCATAGAAAAGCTTCATCCTGCTAACCCTCGGAAAAACCTTTCAGTTGGAGCCAGTTTAAGATTTTGTATTCAATAGACAAAGAAGATCAATCAACCCCAATGAGCAAACTTACCCTTCATTATTATTTCATCCCTCCGACTCTTCACAGGAAAAAATTTCACAGCTTCAGTCAGACCGACTTCTACCTTCAACTTTGCGGAAAATTAGCCACCTTGTTAAGAAAAAAATAACAAGTGAAGAAAAATAGCCGAGTGTTAAGCTGAAGGTGGATGTGGAAGCAGTTGATTAACCGAAGAACAAGAAATGCCAAGTTGAAACGAAAGGCAGGGATTTTTACGGCCTTGCATGTTATGTTGTTTGAGCAAGGAATCAGAGTAAATACAAGTTTTTTCTCTCTTCTGATTGTGAGTTTAGTATTATTTACTCACGAGCAACCTGCTATATAACTTATATAACATTTCTTAAGTGTTGCTACAAAAGCATGCAGTTTTTTGTACGGTACAACAACACAATGATCATAATAAATGATAAAAAATTCGCATATAAACGGGAGTTACGCTGGTGGATGTGGATGTAGAAGGAATACCGAGTACCTATTAGAACACGGTGAAGGGTGAAATGAAGTTTTGTGGATATGGAGAATAAGAAATTTTTTTGCAGCAAAGCAAATAATAAATGCAGAAGACGAAGAGGGTTGATTTGATGCTACTACTACCGCAGCTACTATAGTACCTTTACTCGGGAGGACAGTCCAACAAAATATAGTCCTGTTTTACGACGACATCGTTTCAGATTGAAATTTTAGATGCATGAATTGCATAGCACAGCCAAAACCAATCTCTTTGTAAGGTGGACATACATACGTATTGATGTTGAGTTGCGTGCTGTTTGCAAAAGGGATAAAAAAGGCATTAGTCAGACGAAGAAGCTTCCTCGAAGAAGATCATGCATATTTGCATCATTGTTACGAGATCAAGATCTTGTTCAGTTACTCCGGTGGATTGGATGCTTGTAAATGTAAAACGTGAGTGAGTGAGTCAGTGAAGAGTAGTAGTAGAATGTAGAGAGAAAAGATGTGTGGATTACGTTTCATGTTTTTTTCTCACTCGTCTTTTGAATCCTTGATAATCACATCATCATCGCCAGAAGCAATGTCGATGATGTCGAGGAGTGAATGAAGGAAATGAAATGAAACGAAGACCAACATCAAGTTAAACTGCTCCTGCGGATTGGATTGGATGATGGGCTGGCATTTTCACAGTGATATTCTTTCATGTGTAATGTTATTTTTTGTAGTAGTATTTGCATTGGCAAAAACTTGAATCGTGGACCAATCTTGATAATTACGGCAATCACCCGTACGAGCAACCACATCAAATTCAGTACTACACAACAATGCAATGTAACGCAACTTTTCTAAACAACAAAATATTATGTGCATTTTTTACTTGGAGCCAGTCTGCATGAAAGATAGGAAAAGGTACATACATCGTTTTGTATTAGTGGAGGACCTTGTCGAATAAGTGTCATCGAAGTCAATACCAGACATTTTTCCTCATCAATCCTGGATATTTTTATTCAAACAAGAATATTTTCAACAATCTGTCAGATTTCCCATGTTTGTTCAAAACTTATAGTAGTTTCAGGTTTATTGCAGCGCAATGTGACTTTGCTTGCCCAAATTTTATTGACTGTTTGCCATTTTTAATATTTGCATGGAACTTGGTCCGAGACACATGAAAGAAGACGCGTCATTTGAAGTTTCTCCATAAAGTGGCTACTCAAAAAATTGCAAACGTTGATAGTGCATGTACTCGTGTGTTTGAATGAATTCAATTTTATTATGAGGTTATGCAGACAGCGAGTGATTCAGTTTTACGATATTGGATCATTCATCTACTTCAATAAGCCGACAGTGAAAGTTAAGCTGGAGAGAACTGGAACGAGGTTTTAAGCTGTGTGTTTGAAAATGGATTGTACCCAAATACGACCCTTTTAAATTATACTGCCAGTGACCACAGCCATATATTTTATAAGTCTTTTGTAAGTTTAATTGAAGGTGATTTATAGTCATTAATTATTAGTATCGTCGAATTTCGGGTTCATTGTTACCAATTTGAGCATTATACTGACGCACATTTTTAGTGGAGTTTTTCAGCCAATACATTTTCGTGGTGCGGTTGATTGAATGGGCGCATTTATCCACAAAATTTATGTTCTAACTAGCTAATTTATGGTCTACAAATATTGATCGCTACTCTCAAATGAAGTTGAGCATTGATTTATATTTACACGTCTGCTACATACAATCATATAATTAATGATCACACATTAAGTGTACATTTCCAGTCATCTATTATGAGGTTTGCATTTTGCATAGGTGAGATGGTCTCGTACCGTCGTACGTGAAAGCATATAAAACGCAAGGTCATACAATCAGGCAAATGGGAAACGAAAAATAATTAGGTTAATAATTAGAAATAGTAGGAAAGATTTTCTTGTTTTAATTTGGATTTTTTAATCCTCTTATCCAACAGGTTCGCACTTGCAACAAACTATCAATCATCCTATCAGTCATCATTTCTTGCATCTCACTTCCGTCCCCATTTGTTGATTGATGAGAACGATGGCCCTCTCACGGAACTGGATATTTCGCATAAGCGTCGCAGGGAATCTCTTTGTTCTAGTATATCTAGCACTCTACTCGACGTCCACCTCGCCTTCAAATGGCACAACCAACAACTACGCCACCAACAATCCCATCAGCCCTCCAGATCTCCCAGTAGCAAATGCCATGAGAGCAAGTAACGTTCCACCTCCAGCGTCCCCAGCAGACATTCCATCAGTAGAAGTTTTACAATCCCTCAAAGATTCCAGCAACAAAGCAAGTAGTAAAGAAGGAGGAGGTGAGACATTACAAGAAAACGTCGCTGCGGCCATATCCCAAGGTGATGCTGCAGGTGATGACCCGAGCAGTAAAATCGGAGGTGCAGGTGTGGTGGAGAAGACAGGAAATAATGGGGAGGTGGACTTTGATTCAAACATAAATGATGGGCTCAGCGAGCAACTAATCAACGAGAGCAGACAGCTAGACGCATCGCCTGGAGTTCCTAAAAAGTCCGGTGAAGACTATATTAAACTGTTCCCCTGTGATGACTACACGCCCCGAAGTTTCTACTCCCAGCGTGGAAACTATTGGGTGCTCTATAATTATTTTAAAGCTACAAAGACATTCAATTGCGATCAGTCCCATGAACGTTTAATCCACTAGCCCACGCTCGACTGTGACGAGTGTGCCTGAGCATATTCATTGATATCGCATCTCAGTTGAACGCTGGGCAAGAGACGACGCATATCTTTATCGGTTTATATCTCTCGCTATGAGGACAGTTACTTTTAGATGTATTTCGTTCGATCAGCCGCATCCTTCATTTTTTTGGCGAAGGGAGTGTTGAGCCTTCTTCTCGATGGTAATAACAGGACGTTGGTCACCATTCGCACCTACTGTTTGCTTTGAATCGCGACACGTCAAGTAACTCCAGAATTGAAATTATCCTCAATAAGAGCCCGATATATTCGCTTCTCGCGTGAACTGTAATGCTATCTTAGCGAAAGCCCTTGTCCGTTTTGTGTAAGGGGTTGCTCTATATCCTAATAAGTCAAAAAGAAGTTATCGAATTATCTCTGGCTCCAGTGGAACGCTTGCCGAAGAAAACGCTAGCTTCGTGAATGCCGCCACAATCGTTTACTTATCTGTTCCGTTCCTACAACGATCATGAACCTGTTATCACAATAGTACCTAAATTTAATTCAGGAGCTTTTGGAAAATAGGTTCGCAGTAAGAATGACAGCGCATGTAATGTCAGAGAAATTACCTCGCGCCGCAAAGTGTTTGGGGTTTTGGGTACTATTTTTTGATTAGTGGAGGCTAATCGTCACAGCACTACGGCCGTCATGAATAAAGGTAAACATGATAATTAGCATATTAAGTCATTCGACTAATAATGTCTGCCATTCAGCGTCTTTCATCACGAATATTATTGTGCCGACCTTGTCACCTTGCATTTCCAAATGCCGAACGTAGTGGCTGAGCGCCCGGGTTCGCAGGGTCAGGACTCAGTATGTTTCCTAGTTCGGTAGAGGTTTGTTCGTAATGAATTAACTTGGAAATACGCCACAAGCCATACTCAATACACTGGGAACCTTATATTCATAATGATACAAATGTTATGATTCGCAAATGTATTGCATCGTACAAGGCTGAATGTTGGGAGGGTAGAGAAGTGGACTTATAAAAAGTGATCTGGCAGCGTAAATTCTATGCGCTAACGTACTATTTTAAGTGAATTGCAGGAGGAGTGGAAAGTTATATTATATGTTATTCATTATATAATTATTTCTTAAATATGGATTGGTGCTGTTAATAGTGGAGTGAGAGGCTCCTTCTTCATGTGTGGGTTTAATGGTACTTGGTGCAGTTTATACTATCTCAATTGTTCACTATTCTGAGTTAACAACGCTTTCACCTGGTCCAAGTAGGCCGGGGGATTAAGAGAATAAAGCTGATGTGGTGCCGAAGAAGTAAGTCCTTGGGTTGTGTAGGCCCAATGAACAAAACTACCAGTGGATGTTGTCATAAAGTGTTTCTATTGGGGGGGTCGGATCCTGAATCTCGTGCGGTGTTAGGAGTACAGATATATGGAACAAGAAGCGCGGTTTACTTGTATAGCGTTTACGTGAAGCGGTATAATGTATAGTCTTAAAATTTAAATTATTAGTTTATTATTATTCCATTACACTTAACCTAATCTATAATTATTAGTGTCTAGTTAGTCGTTTAATAAGCGGTGAAACTGGAGGAAATATGCTTAGGAGATGTAACGTGATACCTGCGTAGCCTAATATATATTTTCTGAACACATTTGCCGGTTGCAGACGGAGGCAGTTCATAGTTTGCTTTTATATAAATGGCATCATGTAACGATGATTGATGGGGCATGTGATGCATCACTCAGATACTTTAGTAGAGTTGCACTATGAGCCTAGCTAGTCTTGAGTAGGTAGTTTAGGGTAGCTTGTGAGTGGACGCGGATAGGAGGAGACGTAGGAATCCCCCGCACCCTCCGCTAGCTCCTAGCTATGTCGATTTATCTATGTACGTCGGGAGGTTTAATGATAGGTAGAAAATACTATAATAATTGGAAAAATGTTTGAAAGTTGATAGAATCTGTGAAATCTGACGATGAATTATATTTGGTGACAGTACTGCTATATATTTTGCATGTTTGGAGGTTTTGACCGCTTCGGTCGATATTGGTGAAAAAGTAGGTATATATTTGTATAGTAGAAATTAGTCCTGACAGATAATAATTTTTAGGTTGAGGTGTAATGGAAGGATTAGAATAGAGTAGTTAAGTGAGTTTATTGAAGGGGATAGCTGATTTGATAATGTACAGATGATTGTGGGGTATTGTGCTACTCGTGTGAGGTAGCTTGTTTAAACTGTAAACAGGGTATTTAGGTTAATTATACAGAATATAACAATCGAACTTAAGTATTCTGTGAGACGATAGGAATTTACCAAAGAGATTCATAATATTATATCGTTTTTCATTAGTGTGTAAGTGATAATCTTCTTGTATTTATAAAGTAACGTTGTTGACAATGAATTGTTGAAATTGAAATTCCTTTTGTACGAGATTTAATAAAACGAACAAGAGAATCGGTGAAAAGTTAAAACTTGTGCATAATCATTCTTTATTGATTGAGAAATTCATAATATTGTAATAAATGTAAAAGGAGGCAACATACTCTGGGAAAATCAGCCAAAATAACAAGTAATAAAGTAGTAATAAAAGAATAAGTAATAATTAAATAACAACAATTGTGACGCCAAAAACTTGGGTAAGAAACAAACGGATTGACAAACCTATTTTTATAACAAAATAGATAACAAAAGCGGCAAGAATGGTGTAATTTATAAATCGAATATTTCGGAACGTATAGTATTTTATTACATTTGCTAATTTAAACGGCACCCGTTTTGGTTTGTTTTTATATGATTATTTTGAAACCATTCGTATATAATACAATAGTTAAATTGTACATTATTATAATATTGTATACATGGACTAATTTTTGGCTATCGTTTGAAATCAGGCTTGCATAATGCAACTTATTGTCATCAGGTGATCCTCCAAACGTTTTAACACTGTTAGCCTTGGACAATCAGTTCTATCTAATGTTAAGTTAAACTGACTAAATGTAACATAGTTATTACAGGAGACTAAACTCGATTTCCAAGATCACAAACGAATTATTTTAAGCCACGCTTCGAAAATGGCGTAGTGAGCTAAATGCATACATGACATACGGAAAGAAGAAAAGCCATATCACTGCTACAGTCAGTTCATTTGACACTTGGCTTCGTGACTTATAGTTTCGAGATGTTAGCGTGGCCGATAACTTGCATATCCAAAAGGATCTCTTGCAGCGACGACTTAAAATTATTTGAGTCAGTGTCGGTGTTCGAGTTGAAGGCAGACACACCAAAAATTATTTCATCTTTCAAAGGATTGTAGCAGCAGCCGTATCCATCTGTAAATTGAAAAAAATTATCCGTGCATTAGAATTTCAGATATAATTGGAATATATACATTATATTACCCAAATTAAAACACTAAATAATTACCTGGAACTACCGGACCGTAACACATTAAT